>JXCR01020645.1:115236-149149 GCA_002079205.1 Phalaenopsis hybrid cultivar
TTCGTGAATTTCGTGTATTTGATGTGTGTATGTGACGAAAAAGGTCGTCACGATGTTTTTCCTGAGGCTTGAAGTCTTATTTGGAACATCTTCCTTGAATCTTTGCAAAATAGCCCATAACCGCTCGTTCATAAAACGATTGTCTTGTGCCAAAGATGTTAGACATCAAAGGAAAATAGGAATCGGCTGGAGCTTCTTGATGGTCTTGTGCCAAAGATGCTAGACATCAAAGGAAAATAGGAATTGGCTGGAATTTCTAGAAAAAACAGGAATCGGCTGGAGCTTCTAGAAGGGTGAGTCTCAATTCTAGTTTTCTAAGATGGTCCATAGGATTTCTAGAGCTAGAACCTAGGCTCAGAAAAGACCTCACAAAAATGAGGTCAACAGTCCCCTAACTACATATTATAAGCATAGTTTAAAATTTTCCGTGCCAGGCCTAATCCGGGTAACAGTAACGGAGATTAATAGAATTTTTAAATTCATGTGCCATACTTTAATCACACAAACAATTTCCATTGCGGTATGACTTGTCTCATGAAATCATCCATCTGTCTGTGTAGTGAAATGTACCGTACACTCCCATTAGAGGATTTTAAAATTTCTTGAATATATGTTTAGAATTTAGATGAAGAGCTTTTGCTTCCGCGTGCGTTCAACATGTGTTTAATATTTCTAGATAAGGGAAAGAATGAACATATGTTTAAGATTATAAGGGAAAGAATGAACTTGAATTGCGGCTTTTGATGATTTATTTTGCTTGCTTTTTGTTCTTAATACCTTAAAGGTCATAGAACTTGGATTGGGTCTTTTTATCACGTAGAGGGTGTTTTTGTACGCACTTTCTTTAGATTAATTTAACTATCAATAGTAATTCATTTCATCAACAAAATGCGTTTGATATTAGAAGAATTGAAAAATGCTGTTGTGAATCCTTTCATTAGATCAATGGACTGAAACTTTCTAGGGATGAAAATTTTCCATTTGCCATTCATCACGCTTTGAAGCTGTGTCCTTTACCCACATTGCAAGAATTTTTATTGATCCATGGAGTTTGGTTTAGAAGCTTATTCTCATCATAGCCAAACTTTATTTTGTTACATTGTCTTTTTGATAGCCTGTTTATAAGCTAGCATGCTTATCACTTTATCCTTTGGGCATGTTACCGACTATGATCATCGTGGTCCTGGCTTGAAAATGGCTTTTGATCCTACTTTATCAGGCCTACTGAGCTTTTTGAAATCGTCCCTGTTCCATTCACCAGCTTGATGAGCCAACTAATTTGAGAAAGATCAATGGTTTTAAATGCTAAGTTTTTAAATACCTTCAAAAACTCTTACCCTGTTTGCTTCCCATTCCCTCTTGCACTCCATCCTGGTACCCTGTTTTTCACACATTCTTCTCCTTCTCAGCTCCTCTTTTTTTCCTCTTAGGGTGCTCTCCTTCTCCTTTTTATTTGCAACGGCGTTGATGAGAGATTTGTGTAATTGATTAATCCTGGTTGGCTGGTTCTTCTACTCCCATCTGCTCTATTTTCCTCTTCCATATCCTCCTTAGTTCGACTTCTCCAATTTCTCAAAAAATTCTCGAGTTATGCACTTATAAGTCATCACAAGCTTGCTGGAGCTTGCAAGCTCTGACAACAAAAGTCAAACCATGATAGCGGGCTTGACTAGTTTGCCCTCCGCCTCCCATTTCAAGGTTTATCACCCTCGAATGTACATCCCTATGGTTGCTTCAATGGACATTGTTATTTTTTGGGTTCCGAGCTAAGTTCTCACTAGCTTAGGTTTGTGCGGTGTAATTTATAAACCATTGTTGTTCTTCTATGTACTAAAGATTCTTGCTCAAATAAATTATCATCTTCAGTTGTACTGTCTGGATTGATGAATAATTATTATTATATTAAAATCAATATGGTACAATTTTACATGTATACAGAAATGCAAAGAGCACGCCATGGTTAATGATGTTTCTTGTATATTCTTTTTGTCTTTTGGGTTTTGGTACTTTCTGATGTCGTATCACAAATTTTCTTCCTAGTAATAGTCACTTTGTAGGACTTTGAGAGTATATTATCCGACTTGTGTTTGAAGCGCTAATAAGTATGCTCTTTCTTATTGGAAGATTGGACACTTCTTTGGAGTTAATCTATCATCTGCATTTACTTAGATTTTTTGTTCATATATATTTTTGTTTACATGTAATCATCATTCATTATCATTAGCTTATACCAATCATTTGGGTTTGGGTTAATGTTTATTTATTATTTATTTGTGCTGAGTACTAAATTTGTTGGTCCTATTTTATGCAAATTTAAAAAATAATTTCTACCCCAATTATCCATGGTCTATTGTATCAATCAAGAATGACAGAAATCAGGCAGCTGAATTCGAAGTTTCTTATAGATAAAAGTTTATTTAAATTGTTTCCAATTTTTCTCTCCTGATTTACCTCTCTTGTTAATTGTGCATATTCTTTCCTTATAGCTGAATATATTTAGATTATGAATATTTATTAGGTTATCTAAAATAGTTTGTATAGATTATTATTTATTGGAATGAAAGCAAAGGAAAAAGGCATTCAACCAATTTTCTCAAAAGTTGTTATGGTATCAGAGCCATTGGCCGTACCCTTCCCTGTTTACCGCGACTCAATCCCTCTGTCTCGCACGTAGAGATCGCTCGCCACTCTTCTCTCTCTGCCCTAGCTTTCGTTGGTTTCGTCGAGTTCCCCTTCCCTATGTGCACGAATCAACTGATCTTCCCTCCCTCACTTGGGATTTGACTAGTAGAAGCCTTGCATCCTCATTGTAACCCAACCCTTCCTCACTGTGTCGAGCCTTCTTATCCTTAATGCGATCTTTTTACCCTACGAGATCGCCGAAGCCGCTTGCCTCTCGTTCTGTGCGATCTTCTGCTCGATCTTCTGCTCGATCTCTTTTTTTGGCCGCTCCTAAAGTCATGCAATCCGAGCTAGTTTCCTGCCCTAGCATTTATTAGTCTCGCAGAACTCATTTTTTTACTCGTAAAACTCAGTTTTCTTTAGTTTTAGGTTGATTAATTTGATTAATAACTTTCTTGATAATCAACTTGTGAATGACAATTCTGTTTAGAATCTCTTCTGAGAAAACACATGAAATTTTAGTTATCAGATTTACTGGAAAGAATTATGTAGCATAAAAATTTTAGGTCAGGATGTTTTTGAAAGGGAAAGAGCTTTGAGACCATATTGATGGGTCTTCTCCAGCACTTACAGAGCCAAAAGATCTTGCTCAATGGGAGGCAAATGATGCTCGAATCGTTTTTTGGATTTTCAGATCTATTGAGGTTCTTATGGTGAATAATTTACGATCCTTTGACACAGTTAAAGAAATGTGAAAATAGTTGACGCACGTTTACAATCAAGTTAATACTGCAACTCGCTTTCAATTGAAACTTGATATGAGTAATTATAGTCAATGTAATCTCTCAATTGAACAATATTATTCTGGTTTTCTTAATTTATGGAGTGAATATTTTGATATTATCTATGCTAAGGTGTCAAAGGAGAATTTAACTAGTCTTCAGGCAGTTTATGAAGTGAGTCATCGTGATTAATTTTTAATGAAACTCAGACCTGAATTTGAAACTTCTTGGGTTGGGTTGTTGAATGGAGATCTTATTCATTGTTTGGATATATGTTTTTGTGAATTACTGCATGAAGAATAAAGATTGACGGCACAAGTTGCTATCGGTGCAGCTGGTGGATCATCTGAAATAGTTAATGTTGCATATGTTGCTCACACTCGGGGGAAGGAAACAAAGCAGTGTTATAGCTGTAAAAAATTTGGTTATATTGCTCACCATTGTAGTAAGAAGTTCTATAATTATTGCAAACAAAACAAACTTATTATTAAAAAATGTCATACACGACCTCAACTGTAGACCACAATCCCTTCATGCTGCAGTATCCGACTTTCACAATCTTGGTTCGACATTAACAATTGCTGACAATAATTAATCTGTTCTCACACCAAATATGGTTCAACAGATAATTCTCTCTATATTTCTGCTCTTGGTCTACGAGGGAAATGTAAGACTATTACTTCTGTTCCTTCTCCTTGGTTTGTTGATTCCGGCACCATAAATTATATTACTGACACATTTGTTTTATTGCATAATCAATGCCCGTATACTAGTACTCAACGTATTCAAGTTGCTGATGAAATTAATATTCAAATTATGATAGTTGGTGATATTAGCTTCTCCTTCCAACATGTCTTAGGGTTTGTTTGGGGCTGCTGTAGCTTGTTGAATAATCTGCTGATAAGTTGATTAAAAAAATCTGCTGATAAACTACATACGGTGACTATTACAAATTTTTTTTGGAAAAGTCAGACCGTAGCCGGAAAGCTGTCACTGCACTTAGATATGTGCGGTATGAAAACACTGTTTTCAGCGTTTTGAAAATGCATAAGCTGCCAAAACACATTTTACCCACATAGGTTAGGTACGTTTTCAAAACGCCATCGTACCAAATAAGTTGCCCCAAATAGGCCCTTAGTTTCTCTTAAATTTTCTACTAGCTTGCTGTTGGTCAAATGATGGATAATAACTGTGATATACAATTTTTTTCGTGATGGTGTATTGTGCAGGATCAGTGTCGGGGAAGGTGATAACGAATGAGCCTAAAGTGGGCAGATTATTTCCATTATAATTTACTGTTTCTCGGACTTTATCATTAGCTTCTTTAGTTGTTGAAAATAAGGCTGGCGTCTAGCATAGACGATTAGATCATCCAAATAATGTTGTTTTGAATTATTTGTTGCAAAGGTGTGCTTTTGGTTAGTCGTGCCAAAAGTAAGACATTGTCTTTTCCTATTTTGGGTAGTCGTGCCAATAAATATTTTTAAAATTATTCATAGTGATATTTGAGGAATTACACCGGTTATTTCACATGCTCAGTATAAATATTTTGTGACATTTATTGACGATTACAATCTATTCATATAGATCTATTTTTTGCATTCCAAAGTAGAAGTGTTTACTGTGTTTCAAATCTTTGTGAAACATTTTGAAACTCAGTTCTCTACTTGTATTAAAACCTTACGGTTTTGACAATAACGGTGAATACATGTCTCATTAGTTTCAACGATTTCTCCATAACAAGGGTATTGTTTCACAACGTTCATGTCATTATACACCTCAACAAAATGGAGTTGCCGAATGAAAAAATCAACATCGTTGGATATGGTGCCCACATTGCTGCTAAAATATTCTGTTCCAGCTAAGTTTTGGACTGATCTTATCTACTGCAGTTTATCTGATTAATCGTTACCATATGAACAATTGACGTTTGATTCTCCCTACTATTGAATTTTTGGTTAACATTCTATTTATCATATGCTATATACCTTTGAATGTGTTTGTTTTGTTCATTTACCTGCTCATGAACGTCATAAGTTGTCAGCCTAGTTTGTTCGATGTGCCTTTATGAGTTATCGTCATAATCATAAAGGTTTTGTGTGTTATGATTTAAATAATAATAGATGGTGTATCTCTCGAGATGTGATTTTCTTTGAACATGAATATTATTTTCAGCATCATTTTTCGACATCTGATACTGTTGTACTTCTTCACTTTGATGATTCTTCTTTTGATAAACGATTCAAGTCTAGCCTTGTCTACACATGACGTCTGCCCTCTTCATCTGTAGTCCTTCCTGACTTTGCTCCTAAAAACGCTCAAATGATTATTTGAGGATCAATTCTGTACATTCGTTCTCCGGATGGACATTGCTATTTTACGATTTTTACTAATATTACAGTTCCTATCTCTTATTCTCAGGTTGCTAATCAGGCTTGTTGGATGAAAATCTTGCAAGAGGAACTTCAGACACTTCAAGACAATCACGCTTGTGATATTGTTTTATGTTCTGCAAGTGCTAAACCCATTGGTTGTAAATGAGTTTATTCTCTTAAGCACCGATCTAATGGTTCCCTTGACTGATATAAGGCAATATTGATAGCTCTTAACAATCAACCGGAATATCAGATTGATTATGAAGAGACCTTTTCTCTTGTGGCTAAGATGACAACTGTCCGACTTATTCTATTTATTGCTGCATCTAAATGTTGGTTCTTACGACAGATGGATATTAAGAATGCATTTTTGCATGGGGACCTAAAAGAAGATATCTATATGACTCCTTCTCCATACTTGTTTTCTACACCCTCACATGATGTTTTTAAGCTCAAACGATCTCTATACGGTTTGAAACAGACTCCACAGGCTTGGTTTGAAAAGTTTTGCAATACTCTTCTTAGCTTTTCTTTTATTCAAAATCAATATGATTCTTTATTATTTCTTTGCAAGACAGACAAGAGAATTGTTTTGTTATTAGTTTATGTTGATGATATTGTCATCACAAGGTCTGATATGCAATTGATGTCCCTTACAGGAGCATCTTTAGGGTTTTTTTCATATGAAGGATTTGGAGGCTTTAACTTATTTCTTAGGACTTGAGGTTCACTCTTCTCTCGCTAATATATTTCTTCATCAACATAACCATACTAAGAAACTCATTTCATTGGCTGGTCTCCAAGAGGGTCGTCCTGCTTATACTCATTTGGAAGTGAATGTTAAATATCAACAACATGATGGTGACTTTCTATCTGACCCATCTCTGTATCGACAACTTATTGAGATTCTCAATTATCTGACTATTACACGTCATGATATTTCATTTGTTGTGCAATAAGTTTGTTAATTTATGCAGACACCTACACATTTTCATTTAGCTGCAGTTCGAAGTATTGTTAGCTCTTTGAAAGACACTTCTCATCGTGGTTTGTTCTTCTCTGCGGAGTCTTCTATTCACTTAACAATAGATAGTGATGTTGATTGTGTTTGTTGTTCTGATACACGTTTATTTACTACTGATTGGTGTATGTTTCTTGTAAATTCTTTAATTTCTTGGAAGATTAAGAAACAAGTTCGGGTGACTAAGTTTCCCACTGAGTTTGAATATCGTGCTATGTCCTCCGCTTTTTCTGAGATCATTTGGCTTTGGGGTTTGTTGGCTAAGCTTGATTTTCCTCAACTTGAGTCCACTTCTCTTTATGCAGATAATACTAGTGCTATACAAATTACTGTTAATCCTATCTTTCATGAGCTCACAAAACCCATTGAAGTGGATTGTCATCTATCGAGAAGCTTATGATAATGATTGTATTTCTCTTCCTCATCTCTTCAGATTTTCAAACGGTTGATATATTTACTAAGACTCTTTTCTCGGCAACATTATTCATTTCTTGTTCTCAAATTTATATTTTTTGATCAGTCAATATCAATTTAGTGGGGGGGGGGGTATCAATCATGAATGACATAAATCAGACAATTGAATTAGGAATTTTCTTGTTTAAATTTTTTCCAATTTCTCTCTCCTGATTTACCTCTCTGGTTAATTTTGCATTTTCTTTCCTTATAGCTGAATGTATTTAGATTAGGAATATTTATTAGGTTACCTAAAATAGTTTGTACATATTATTATTTATTGGAATGAAAGCAAAGTAAAAAGGCATTCAATCAATTTTCTCAAAAGTTGTTATATTGCTCATCTTTTTCATCATTGCAGATTAACTCTATCATGCTACCTTAATATTGTAAATTTGACCCAAATCCATTATCTATTCTTTGTAATAGCTACCCTCTCCATCTCTTTAATTTTGTTTTTTTACTCTATCCTTCTAGCAAATTCATCTTTAATATTCTCATTTTATCCACCTTTTAAATAGTAACTATCGTATAACACTTTATTACCTGCCACTCGAATCCATTTGTCGTTGATAGATAGGTGCAAATGGGTGAAGTGTCTCAATTCTATGATATAAAAGAGTGGGGATGTTAATTTTGACATAACATTTATTAGAGTTAAAATTATGGTGGTTAAAATGAAGAATGGTTATGTAGTACTATATGATAAAAGAAAATCATAAACTTTAGTAATTGCAAGCACAGTTTATCTTCTTATAATACTAACTTATAGTTATTAATTTAGCATCCACTAAAATTATGTACATCCTCATTCATTTTTTTAGTTTTTAATCATTTGTCTTCTTTCTTCAACTTTGAAACTCTTAACTTATTTCAAAAGGTGGCTTACCTATCAACATTATTCAGATAACATATATTGGGGGCAGCTTATTTTGCATGCACCCCTGTAAATGTAGAAAGAGGCAAAGTTANATAGAAGTTATGGAAGGATAGATAAATGATCATTATGTATTTTACAAAATTTTTGTTGAACTTGTTTTATGTATACAGGTTCAGATGTTCGTTGGTCACTTTACTTGCAGTTTGTTATTCTTTTGTGCAAAGAAACATTTTGGGAGGAGAAATTTGAGCATTGGTTTTTTTTTTATTTGAAAGATATATATAATTGGAAATGCCTATGTTTTTATGCAAACTTGAAGGTTACATGGTAGATAAGTTAACAACATCTTATATTATGATAAATTAGTAGAAGTTATGGAAGGATAAATACATTATCACTGTTTTTCTGTCTTTAAAATATTTTTTTCTGGACTTCTTTTATGTACGACTGTTCAAATGTTAGTATGTCAATTTGTTTGTTCTTGCTTATTCCTCAGTGCAGAGAAACATTTTGTGGGGAGAAAATTGAGCACTGGTTATTTTTTATTTAAAAGATTTATACCATTGGAAATGTATATGTTTTCGTGCAAGCTTGAAGGTTATAGGGTAAATAAGTTATCAGCATCTACTTACCTCCTGATCAATTAGAAGAGTTTATGAAATGATAAATATATAAGCACTGTTTTTCTATCTCTTACATAATTTTTGTTAGACTTGTTTGCATATTTGATTGTTAGTAGGTCAATCTGAACAGACTCATAAAACAAGTCCAAAAAAAATTCTATAAAAGACAGAGAAACAATGAGCATATATCTTTCTTTCCACAACTTCTCTTAATTGATCAGTAGGTAAATAGATGTTGTTAGCTTATCTAGCGTGGTTGTCAAGATTTATTTGATCTTATTGCTTCNACAACTATATAAATTCTTTGCATATAGCCAAAATGATCCTTCAATGATATGTTAATCACAACTATATAAATTCTTTGCATATAGCCAAAATGATCCTTCAATGATATGATTTTTCTAAATCCATGTCTACCCTCTCTCATAATTTCATTATATGATATATACATTTGGCTTTACTATAGTTACCATAATCATGCACACATTTTTTACCCTTACTGTCTTGAGAATGTATTACTTAATCAAACTACTCCAAAATGTGAATAACTTTTCAAATCCGTTCACCTTTAAAATTAACACAACTTCACGTTCTAAGATTGATTTAAATTAAACCTACATGTTGCTAATTTGAAAAGATATTTTTCTTATAACTCTCATTAATAATTCTATAAACAATACTTCCATCATTCATTGATGTCTTAAATTTTAACTATTGTAATATCATCTCTACTTTCGTACTTTTAATTTGGTCAAAGTTTCTAGATTATCAAATGTATTTTTGGGCTAGACTTTTTTAACTTTATTTTAGAATTTACAATTTTCCTATATTTATATCAAGTCATTCTAATACTTATTTTATTTCATTTTTAAAAGAATTTATTTTTTTTAATATTTTTTTGTACCTCCTTAAACTGCCTTTGCTTGGTTCAAAGCCACGGATGTGAAAAGTGGAGGATTGCATTAGGTAGTCGACAACTATCATAAAATTTTGTCGAAAAAATCATGACATGAATCCTTTAGATGCTTGTGTAAATGTTAGGGCGTCCCTGGAAGCGACGCACTGAATGACCAAAATACAATGAAAAATGAAGGGTCGCTACATCGATGCCCGGGTGTATTGTCAAATAAGTAAGGGTTCTCACATTACAGACGGATGCAGGTAAATAAGTTAGTCAATGAAACTAATATCAGAATAAGATCTTGAAATATAGGTACTCACAAGTAAATTAATAGAATTAGTTGATATTATAGTTCATATGAAGATTAATATCTTATGTATTCAAGAAACTAAATTGGTTGGAGAAAAGACTAAGGAGATTGATAGCTTAGGTTTTAAATTTTGGTATTCGGGTAGGAGTCACACTAGAAATGGTGTAGGTGTAATTATAGATAAGGGATTGAAAGAAAATGTTGTAAAAAATTAATAGAATTGAAGATAGAATTATAGCCCTTAAGATTGTTGTTGGTAATAAGATTTTTAATATTATAAGTGCTTATGCTTCTCACGTCGGTTTAGATACAAGTTCTAAAGAAAAATTTTAGAATGACCTAGAAGAATTAATACAAATTATATCTCTAGAAGAAAAAAAAATTATTGGAGGAGATTTAAATGGATATGTTGGTAGAGAGGTAGAAGATTTTAGAAATATTCTTGGTGGCTATGGTTTTGAAGTGATTAATGTAGAAAGTAGAGTCATATTAGATTTTAATTTAACAGATAACTTTATTATTGCTAATGCTTTATTTATTAAAAGAGATGAATATATTATTACTTATAAGAATGTATCTAATAAAATACATTAATTTTTTCTTATGAGAAGAAGAGATCGTCGTGAATGTAAAGATTTTAAGGTTATTTTTAGTGAGAATTTAGGTGCTTAACATCGATTATTAGCTCTGGATTTTAAGATGAAGACTTGTAAGATAAATAATTTTAGGAATCATTATTATAGAATTAGATAGCGACACCTAAAAGACACAAAATTATTTTTTTGAGTAAACTTCAATATTTTAAGATTTAATATGTTCATCAAAAAACAAATTCTATACGAGATATAGTAACAAACACTATCAAACAAGTGACAAAAGATATACTTGGGGAATTAAAAGGAGAAAAAATATATAAATAAAAATAATTGGTGGTGAAATAATATTGTGTAAGAAAAATTAAAATATAAGAAGTTGTGTTATAAAAATTGGTTCAAATGTAAATTCTTAGAAAACTGAAAAAAAAATATAAGGTGGCTCGTAGGGGAGTCTAAGAGAATCATCTGTGATGCTAAAAATTCAGCTTTCAGTGATCTTTATAATAAATTAGATACTAAAGATTGTGAAAAATATATGTATAAACTAATCAAATAAAGAGGAAAAAAATTAAAGATTTAACTCAAGTATATTAAAGATCAAAATAAAAAAGTGCTTTTCTTGAAAAAAGATTTTCAACATAGTGGGTGAGCTATTTTGATAAAGTTTTTAATAAAGTTTCTGAAAATTCGATCGACTTTAGTGGTCTTAATATAGTTAATAATAACAAAATATTTTGCTTTTATGATCGCATTAGTAAAAAGGAAGTTGAGGAGGCTTTAAAGATAACCAAGGGTGGAAAAAAGGACCTGATGATATCCCAATTGAATTGTGTAAATATTTAGGTGATTTGAGAGTTTCTTTGCTTACTAAACTCTATAATATTATTTTAAAAATAAAAAAGATGTCTGAGGAGTGGAGCAAGAGTATTTTGGTCCCATTTTTAAGAATAAAGGGGATGCTCAAGAGTGTGCAAATTATAGAGGAATTAAGTTGATGTGTCACACTTTAAATTAGGAGAGGGTAATTGAATATAGGCTAAGACGTATTACAAAGATTTTTCATAATCAATTTGGATTTATGTCGGGCAGGTCTATTATGGATGTTATATATTTATTGAGAGTTTTGATGGAGAAGTACAAAGAGAATAAGGATGAACTACATATGTTTTTTATTGATTTAGAAAAAAACTTACGATAAGGTTTTTGCTTTGGAGAGTTCTAGAGAAAAAATGTGTTGATATGACTTATATTCAAGTCATTAAAGATTAGTATAGAGTTGTTACTTGTGTTTGAACAAGAGGATTGACCCAATATTTTCCTATTTCTGTTGGATTACATTAGGAATTAAATTTAAGCCAATATCTTTTTGCTTTAGTTATGGATGTTTTTCTGGACATATACAAGAGGATGCACCTTGGTGTATGCTTTTTGTTGATGACATCCTTCTTGTGGATAAGACTAGAGAAAGAGTTCAAGAAAAACTTGAATTATGGAGCACTACATTGGAGGCTAAAGGCATTTGTTTAAGTAGAACTAAAACTGAATAAATGGAATGCAATTTAGTAGTAGTAACTCTAGTGACAGGGTTATATCTATGGGTGATCAAATCATTAAAATGTGTGAACTTTTAAGATATATCGGGACTATTATTCAATGTGATGGTGATACGGATAGGGACGTTATTTGTAGAATTCAAATTGGTTGGTTGAAGTGGAGGAATTCATTGGGCTTTTTGTGTGATAGAAAAGTCCCTCTTAGGCTAAAAGGTAAATTTTATAAGATGGTGGTAAAACCTGCAATGCTCTATGGCGCAGAATGTTGGTTTTTAAAAGAGAAGCATAAAACAAAGTTAAGTGTTGTCGGGATGAAAATGCTTAGGTAGATGAGTGGCATGGCACTTAATGACAAAGTGCGAAATGAATATATCCGTGATAGAGTTGGTGTAACTATAGTGGCAGATAAAATTAGAGAGTTGTCTAAGATGGTTTGGTCACATTAAATGCTGACCATCTGATGATCAGATTATGAGAGTAAATTTTTTAGATTCGAATTATGTTAAGATAGGCAGAGGTAGACCTAGAAAGACTTGGGCATATTGTATAATAAAAGATCTTAATTTATTAGAATTAAATGAAAATATGACACTCAGTAGGACGCGATGGAGAAAAAGAATTATGAAGGACTACATTGGAGGCTAAAGACCTTCGTTTGAGTAGAACTAAAACTGAATAAATGGAATGTAATTTAGTAGTAGTAGCTCTACTGGCAGAGTTATATCTATGGGTGATCAAATTATTAAAATGTGTAAACTTTTAAGCTATATCGGGACTATTATTCAATGTGATGGTGATATGAATGGGGATGTTATTTGTAGAATTCAAATTGGTTGGTTGAAGTGGAGGAATTCATCGAGCTTTTGTGTGATAGAAAAGTCCCGCTTAGGCTGAAAGGTAAATTTTATAAGATGGTGGTGAAACCTGCAATGCTCTATGGCGCAGAATGTTGGCCCTTAAAAGAGAAGCATAAAACAAAGTTAAGTGTTGCCGGGATGAAAATGCTTAGGTGGATGAGTGGCATGACACTTAGAGACAGAGTGCGAAATGAATATATTTGTGATAGAGTTGGTGTAGCTCTAGTGGCGGATAAAATTAGAGAGAGTTGTCTTTAGATGGTTTGGTCACATTAAATGCCGACCATCTGATGATCCGATTATGGGAGTAGATGTTTTAGATTTGAATTATGTTAAGATAGTCAGAGGTAGGCCTAGAAAGACTTGGGCATATTGTATGATAAAATATCTTAATTTATTAGAATTAAATGAAAATATGACACTCAGTAGGACGCAATGGAGAAAAATGATTCATATAGCCGACCCCATTTAGTGGGATAAAAGCTTATTTTTGTTGTTGTTGTTGTTTTGTACCTCCTTACTCTATGGCCAACTTGCATATGTATGACCTATTTCTAGACTCAAAATATAATGGTAGTTTATCTATGCAAAGTCAACCTATGCAACATTAAATTAATTTGGATATAGTTTCAAACGTTTGCATCTTAACAAGCTATCTTAAAAAATTAATAATTTCACTTATTTTGCTTTCCACACCTTACCCTATTAAATATATTATTCTGATAGTTCACTTTTACTTCTGAGATATACATCTCTAATTCTCTCTCTATGTTTTATGGCTAAAATTTTCCAGATCACCATAAAAAAGAAACCTAGCTCCTCCCCTAAGTACATCTTTTTTATTGCAGCATCTTATGTTAATGCAAAATTAAGCATAATCCCTTCATCACTATAATATACCTAATTTCATATCACCATGAATTTCATCATGACCCATGCTACTGGGTTCTTTGATTTACATGCATCTTTAGGGTAGCACTAATACCCATGCTACTAGTAGCAAAAAATATATATTTAAGTTACCTTTAATAANGACGGCTGACAAATGATATATAGCACTAAACAATTGATGAATTTTCAAGCATACCTCCCTTTTTTTATTATTAATATATCTAAGATCAAAATTTTACATTTTAACATTTATACAACCCAAAATTTTATATCATATCTAAAATATGAGAAAATATTATATCAGGACTCCACACGTAGCGTTACGTGTGGAGTCCAATGAAATCACGCCACGTAGCGGTGACAGAAAAAATAAAATAAAATCTGTCCGGTAAAACAGGAGAATATTTCTCCCGTGTTATTCAAGTATTATTGTGTGTTATTCAAATATTATTGTGTGTTATTCAAGTATTATTGATATGTTATTGTGTTATTATAACATCGAGAATATTCTCAAAATACAATAACATCTGAATAACACACAATAACACCTGAATAACACAGAATAATACGGGAGAATATTCTCTGGTGTTATCGCGCCCGTTTTTTTTTTTCTGTCACCTCCACGTGGCGTAATTTCATTGGACTCCGCACGTAACTCTACGTGCGGAGTCCTGATGCAATATTTTTTCCTAAAATATCGGGAGTTTAATTTTTAAAAAGTGAAATACATATATTTTCATGCAATGCATAAATGCAAAAATTGAACTTTAAATGTTAGATATGCAAATAAAAAGTAGTATGCATGTAAATCTTCCTAAATAATTTTATTTTGTGATCTACTATGAAATGATCATGTTTAGGTAAAATTGCAATTTCTTCCCAAATTATTAAATAATAAGGAATAGCAACCCATAAATACCATGATTTTGTGGCACACGGTTTCAAAAGACTCCAAAAAAAATAAAATAAATAAACTAAAATAAAATAAAAAGATTTCTTCTTACATCATTCTCATAAAGAACAAGTAAAAGATAAAAATATACATTAAAAATTTGAGATTTATTAGATCTCAAATTCTACCATAAATTTTTATTTTGGAATATTTACATAAATACCTCTCAATTCTCATGTATTTGCACATCTAAAACTTAAACATCAACTTTTGGGTAGATATCATCTTACTTATGTATAGAAAAAATGTATTCCACTTTTTGAAAGTTAGAATGGGGTTGTTCTTAATGCCATATGAAAGATTTTGTTGGTATAAATGTAAAAGGCTAAATTTTGGTGTTGGATATGTAAATGCATTGAAATTGGGTGGTATGTATCTAAAATCACTCTCCTAAAAAGTGATTTTAGATTCATTCATAATAAATCTAAAATCACTCTTTAGGAGAGTTATTAGGAAAATCCTAAGGTTAGATATTAGATTCTAGAGAGAGAAATAGATAGACCTTAGAGGTCAACGAGGTGTCTAAGAATACTCTCCATTAAATGAATATTGTTTACAATTCTATAACGACTAATAAAGGGTTTAAAAAAGAACAGCTACTCACAGGAGAGTCTGAATGCCTTCAAAGCTCATTCCGATTTATATGGGCAGAGAGTGAGTCTCTCACGATCCCATACAGAGGGTGGCTCATCGGCGACCCAGGCTTATGAAATAGATGAGTTATCCCATAGAGTCCACACTACGCTTCCAACGCCTCACAGGGTCATAAGGGTAGAAGTTGAATCATCATATTCTAAAAGGGCGTTGGCCTATCTGCAATTATGGCTTATAAGAAGACGTCGACAAAGTGTCAAAGGAGCGACTGGGTGCTCAAAGGGGTAACAAAGGAAGGGAAGATTAACCCTAATCGGGTAGAGATAGCCGGGTTAGGATACCACAGATCTATCATCCCAAGCTATTAGGACCCCGAGTCTACATGATCGTGAAGGTAGTTGACCAAGCATAACCTAAGATCCCCTCATCAACAATTCATGAATTACATTATCCAAGGGAACCTCAGCAAACCTAAGGTCAAGAGAAAGAAACTCTAATTCAGTAGGAAGAGCAGAGGTGTGACTTATACCTGTCAAAATGGCAAGGAAGCCGCTGTAATGGAAGAAAAGAGGAGAAGTCCAACTACAAAGTTGAAAACACTCTCAACAAAGGAAGCCTCTGACGCTCTAAATGTGCGGGAGAATCACCTAAGTATAAAACTTATGTTGAGCTAGTAGGGTTGGAGAAGCACGGGGACATCTCATCAGGACATGCATGTATAAAGACTATACTTGCATGAAAATAAGGTTAGTACAAAGCTACCTACATGCAACATCATGAGTCATGCCCGATGGGAGGAGAGCTAAAAATACCTGCAGAAACTATGATTAGATGAATCATTATAGTTCCTCCCTATTGGGCAAGACTCTCTGACAAAACATCGCCCTTAATATACTAGTGCACACGTCTCACACCTAGTAAACACACAAAACATCACAAAATGATGCCTAGCTAGGCAACCAAACCAACAGAGAACTATAACCAGGGGATAAAAAAAAACTACCGAGCATCCTAGCCCTAGATTAGCACACCATCTAGCGTAGAGTCCTATCACAACATCTAACTGAGTGTAAGGTGACGTTAGAAGGCTAGCGTATGAATTGATGTGGTCGCCATCTCCGACCCCATCTTAAGGATCCACAGATTAGAAGAAGTACCACTAGATGTCGGTGTTGAAAAAGCTTTTAAGAAATTGGGGTCATGTATGGTCTAAGCTAGATATGCATGTAATTTCATAGGTTTTAAAAAACTTGATGCATATATAATAAAAACATAAGTGGCACCTATTAGACCCTTTGGAACCTTAGCATAACATACANAGAACAAGTAAAATATAAAAAAAATACATTAAGAAATTGAGATTTATTAGATCTCAGATTCTACCATGAATTTTTATTTTGGAATATTTACATAAACACCTCTCAATTCTCATGTATTTACACATCTAAAACTTAAACATCAACTTTTGGGTAGATATCATCTTATTTATGTATAGAAAAAATGTATTCCACTTTTTGAAAGTTAAAAATGGGGTTGTTCTCAATGCCATATGAAAGATTTTGTTGGTATAAATGTAAAAGGCTAAATTTCAGTGTTGGATATGTAAATGCATTGAAATTGGGTGGTATGTATCTAAAATCACTCTCCTAAAAAGTGATTTTAGATTTATTCATAATAAATCTAAAATCACCCTTTAGGAGAGTCATTAGGAAAATCCTAAGACTAGATCCTAGATTCTAGAGAGAGAAATAGATAGACCTCAGAGGTCAACAAAGTGTAAGAATACTCTCCATTAAAGGAATATTATTTACACTTCTATAACGACTAATAATGGGTTTAAAAAAGAACAGTTACTCACAGGAGAGTCTGAATGCCTTCAAAGCTCATGCCGATTTATACGGGCAGAGAGTGAGTCTCTCACGATTCCAGACAGATGGTGGCTAATTGGCGACCCAGGCCTATGAAATAGATGAGTCATCCCATAGAGTCCACACTATGCTTCCAAGGCCTCAGAGGGCCATAAGGGTAGAAGTCAAATAATTATGTTCTAAAAGGGCGCTGGCCTATCTGCAATTATGGCTTACAAGAAGACGTCGACAAAGTGTCAAAGGAGCGACAGGGGGCTCAAAGGGGTAACAAAGGAAGGAAAGATTAATCCTAATCGATAGAGATAACCGAGTTAGGATACCACATATCTATCATCCCAAGCTATTAGGACCCCAAGTCTACATGGTCGTGAAGGTAGTTGACCAAACATAACCTGAGATCCCCTCATCAACAATTCATGAATTGCATTATCCAAGGGAACCTCAGTAAACCTAAGGTCAAGAGAAAGAAACTCTAATTCGGTAGGAAAAGCAAAGGTGGGACTTATACCTGTCAAAGTGGCAAGGAAACCGCCGTAATGGAAAAAAAGAGAAGTCCAACTACAAAATTGAAAACACTCTCAACAAAAGAAGCCTCTGACGCTCTAAACGTGCAAGAGAATCACCTAAGTATAAAACTTATGTTGGGCTGGTAAGGTTGGAGAAGCACGGGGACATCTCATTAGGGCATGTATGTACAAAAACTCTACTTGCATGAAAAGAAGGTTAGTATAAAGCTACTTACATGCAACATCGAGAGTCATGCTCGATGGGAGGAGAGCTAACAGTACCTGCAGAAACTATGATTAGTTGAATCATTACAGTTCCTCCCTATTGGGCAAGACTCTCTAACAAAACATCGCCCTTAATATATTAGTGCACATGTCTCACACCTAGTAAACACACAAAACATCACAAAATGATGTCTAGTTAGGCAACCAAACCAACAGAGAACTATAACCAGGGGATAAAAAAAAGCTACCGAGCATCCTAGCCCTAGATTAGCACACCATCTAGCGTAGTGTCCTATCACAACATCTAACTGAGTGTAAGGTGACGTTAGAAGGCTAGCGTACGAATTGATGTGGTCTCCATCTCCGACCCATCTTAAGGATCCACAGATTAGAAGAAGTACCACTAGATGTCGGTGTTGAAAAAGCTTTTAAGAAATTGGGGTCATGTATGGTCTAAGCTAGGTATGTATGTAATTTCAAAATAGGTTTTAAGAAACTTGATGCATATATAATAAAAACATAAGTGGCACCTATTAGACCCTTTGGAACCTTAGCATAACATACACCTGCTGGTCCACAATGTTATAGCTAGTATTGTCCACCGAGACATCCTTGCAGGCAATACTAGCTGTCATGAGCCAACTTTGTAGTCGAGATGATCGAGGAGCACACATGCAGATGCAAAGTGATCAAGTGTGATGTGATCGTCCTAACAGATTAGGAACGATCGAAAGAAGGCAAACATTCACCACTAGTATATGGAGGTATATACTAATGACAAATGTGCCAACAGTGTAGAATGGTGCTTGCAAAACATATAACACAAGTGATGATGAGTATGCCGAGGACGCAATGACTCAAGAGTGAGTGTGAGACCTATCCAAATTCACTTTTCACTCAACATTATTTCTTAAGTAAAAATCGAAGACCAGAAAAACATGATCTTAACAAACATAATAAAAAATGTAATCAACCCTCTATCACAGGGAAGCCGAAGGGCCTCAGAAACCCATTAACAGAACTTGAGAGACTGCTCCTTGCTGGAGAAGCACAATTTGCCCTCCGGCGAAGGACAATCCCTATGTATTAATAAGCAAAAACGAATCCAATTTCCATAAGATCAACCAATGAACATCTTGGTTGAAAGGTTCGATTTCCAAGGCTTGTTATACTCACACATAAAAATCTCTGAAGAAGAAGGTCAATCAAGTGATGAGTAAAAAAATTCATTCTCCTCTTATTCACATGGAAGTCCCATCAAATGGTCAAGAGAATCAGAGAATTATGTGATTACACAAAATACAATTATACATAAACTTTTTTATTTTATTGAATGAAGCTTACTTGTCGAAGTGGATGAATCGAGCCCACTTGCCGAAGCACCTGAAACCCAGCAATCGAAGTTGTTGAATCGAGCCCATTTGCTAAAATAACTAAGTCGAGCTCGCATTCCAAACTGGTTGAATTAATCCTTCTTGTTGATCTGATTATGTTCACTTCCCTCTAAAGAACGATCTAACTCACATATGCGAGGGTAGCTAGTAAATAAGGACATCATGGCTAGCAAAGACATCTGGAAGTTATTATTAAAGATGTCGTCCGACATTTGAGACTTGATCTTTTCACCCAAACACGAGAGATGTGCATTGTATCGACACCCCTGTATCGACACCCCTGTCACCCCCATCACAGTCTTTTCATCAAGTATTCCGGGAAGGGCACTGTATTGTACGCCGTCACATTAATTATTTTATTGACTCTCTTTCCCCCTCAAATCTCATTTTTCTTTTCAGTTTACTGAGATTAGAATAGAATATACTTTTCAATATTCACTCTCAAAATCCCAACCAGATATTTTCTCTCTTTACCTCATTGTCGCAAATTTTGATCCGGTTGCCTCAGCTCCCAGCAGTGAGCACTTCGGATTAGTGCGAATGGAACCCGGACCACCGGGTGGGAGACTAGCCCCCCACCGCGGATTCTTTCGTCTTATCTTAAATAGTCGTAACTGGATCGCCCCGATGGTATTTTCTCCGCGCTGTGTCTGTTCTTCATCCTCGTGAGTTTTGCTCTCTCTCTCTCTCTCTCTCTCTCCCTTTTCTCGTGTCCTTCTTTGGTTGTGATTAGGGCTTCTTTGTATCATTAAAGCGCCTCTTTTACTTGCGGATGCTCAAAGCTCTGAACTTGCTTCTCTTTTCCATCACAAGGAGGAAATCTGAACTTCATGGTGTAAAAAACTGCGTTCTTTATTAGTTTGATGATTTGTAAGACAGGGCTTAGAATATTCAAAAAGAAAACTAAACTCTTCATTCTCAGCATTGCTTCCTCCACAGTAGAGTGAGCTCATTCAAAATCAATCTAGCTTCCAATTTTCACTCTCTAAAGATTCTGTAGGGGATAAACTTTGCATACATAAATGGAGAGCTTTGCTTAATATGCATTAGTTCATGAATTAAAAACANAATTACGAATGATCGAAAGAAGGCAAACATTCACCACTAGTATATGAAGGTATATACTAATGACAAATGTGTCGATAGTGTAGAATGGTGCTTGCAAAACATATAACACAAGTGATGATGAGTATGCCGAGGACGCAATGACTCAAGAGTGAGTGTGAGACCTATTCGAATTCACTTTTCACTCAACATTATTTCTTAAGTAAAAATCGAAGACCAGAAAAACATGATCGCAACAAACATAATAAAAATGTAATCAACCCTCTATCACAGGGAAGTCGAAGGGCCTAAGGAACCCATTAACAGAACTTGAGAGGCTGCTCCTTGCTGGAGAAGCACAATGTGCCCTCCGACGAAGGACAATCCCTGTGTGTTAATAAGCAAAAACGAATCCAATTTCCATAAGATCAACCAATGAACATCTTGGTTGAAAGGTTCGGTTTCCAAGACATGTTATACTCACACCTAAAAATCTCTGAAGAAGAAGGTCAATCAAGTGATGAGGATAAAACTTCATTCTCCTGTTCTTCACATGAAAGTCCCATCAAATGGTCAAGAGAATCAGAGAATTATGTGATTACACAAAACACAATTATACATAAACTTTTTTTTATTTTATTGAATGAAGATTACTTGCCGAAATGGATGAATCGAGCCCACTTGCCGAAGCACCTGAAACCCAGTAATCGAAGTTGTTGAATCGAGCCCATTTGCTAAAATAACTAAGTCGAGCTCGCTTTCCAAACTGGTTGAATTAATCCTTCTTGTTGATCTGATTGTATTCACTTCCCTCTAAAGAACGATCTAACTCACATATGCGAGGGTAGCTAGTAAACAAGGACATCATGACTAGCAAAGACATCTATAAGTTATTATTAAAGATGTGGTCCGACATTTGAGACTTGATCTTTTCACCCAAACACGAGGGATGTGCGTTGTATCGACACCCCTCTCACCCCCATCACAGTCTTTTCATCAAGTATTCCGGGAAGGGCACTATATTGTATGCCGTCACATTAATTATTTTATTGACTCTCTTTCCCCCTCAAATCTCATTTTTCTTTTCAGTTTACTGAGATTAGAATAGGATATACTTTTCAAGGTTCACTCTCAAAATCCCAACCAGATATTTTCTCTCTTTACCTCATTTTCGCAAATTTTGATCCGGTTGCCTCAGTTCCCAGCAGTGAGCACTTCGGATTAGTGCGAATGGAACCCGGACCACCGGGTGGGAGACTAGCCCCCCACCGCGGATTCTTTCGTCTTATCTTAAATAGTCGTAACTGGATCGCCCCGATGGTATTTTCTCTCCGCTGTGTCTGTTCTTCATCCTCGTGAGTTTTGCTCTCTCTCTCTCTCCCTTTTCTCGTGTCCTTCTTTGGTTGTGATTAGGGCTTCTTTGTATCATTAAAGCGCCTCTTTTACTTGCGGATGCTCAAAGCTCTGAACTTGCTTCTCTTTTCCATCACAAGGAGGAAATCTGAACTTCATGGTGTAAAAAACTGCGTTCTTTATTAGTTTTATGATTTGTAAGACAGGGCTTAGAATATTCAAAAAGAAAACTAAACTCTTCATTCTCTGCATTGCTTTCTCCACAGTAGAGTGAGCTCATTCAAAATCAATCTAGCTTCCAATTTTCACTCTCTAAAGATTCTGTAGGGAATAAACTCTGCATACATAAATGGAGAGCTTTGCTTAATATGCACTAGTTCATGAATTAAAAACATCAGGGGCAAAAAAATAAAAAAGGTACTTGGAGAGCTTTTTCATTTAGCATGTCAAGAATGTATTTATCTTAGCACATAGTAAAGCAAAGTTAGCAAATATAATAACTTTGCTTGCATTTTTTCACTAGTTATTTTCCATTGATTTTTTTTTGCTGTTCCTCTGTCAATTATCAAATATTAAACTCCATGGGTTTATCATCAATTTTATCTTTCTGCAATTTTTTTTTTTCTGAAAAATTTATTAGTATCATTTGTCATAATCATAGTAGGAGAGATTTCATCTTCAGTGTTGGCTTTACCCCAATTTAATTGTTTTATGTTTATGAATTAACCTCATCCATTCATTCTTCTCTTTTATGTAACCATTTTGTACAACTTGTTAATGCGGTGGGTGAGATGTCAAATCTGTATATTTTTGGGGGCATTTGTCTATTTTGGAGTTATTTTGAACTTCCTTTTGCAAATTAGGATTTTGCTTCCTCATAAAGCCATATTTGTTTTGATAGTTATATGAATAGAACTGTTTCAGAAAAAAAATTTATCCTCAAGTTCATGTTGTTTTCTCTTGTTAGTTATGGTTTTCATTATACTTTGCTGTTTAGCTATTTGGNTTATATTTTTGGGGGCATTTGTCTATTTTGGAGTTATTCTGAACTTCTTTTTGCAAATTAGGATTTTGCTTCTTCATAAAGCCATATTTGTTTTGATAGTTATATGAATAAAACTGTTTCAGAAAAAAAAAATTATCCTCAAGTTCATGTTGTTTTCTCTTGTTAGTTATGGTTTTCATTATACTTTGCTGTTTAGCTATTTGGTTAAAAGTAGTACTGTTTAATGAATTTTGTTATAGTTATGAGATCCAACATCCCTTCTTTTTTCCCACAAAACTAGTTTATTTATTTATTTATTTAGCGCTTGTTTGGGATCAATTTTTTTTTAATTTTTTAATTTTTATATAAGTTTATTTAGTGCNGGTTATTTATTTAGCGCTTGTTTGGGATCAATTTTTTTTTAATTTTTTAATTTTTATATAAGTTTATTTAGTGCATTTTTTGCATGTTTTAATTTTTGGCAAGTTTACATGCACACACATTCTTACGTATTTATATATCTCACAACTATACTTTCATAATTACATGCATAAGACTTTGGTGCTTTAAACCTATGCAAAAAATAGATTTCACTTTTAAAAAGTTGTAATAGTGCCATTTTTTATGTGATATGAAAGATATGAGTGTTATGTGTAAATTTTAAAGTTTAGGTGTGAGATATTTAAATACATGAGAATTGTGTGCTATTTATGTAAATGCCCCTTTAATATTTTATTTTTTACAACAAATTAGCATATTTATGAAAACATTCAAAATAACTTTTAGGTGTTTTGTGTGTTCTTAATAGCAATCATATCTTAATCAAATATGTTAAACATGCTTTGTTTCAAATCAAAATATAAACTAAATAAATAAATAAATCAATCAAAATCATAAGTACTGCAAAATGGCCCCTTAGTTATCTTATTATGTTTTCTATTGGAAAAAGTTTGTAGACATATGCAGGTCAAAGTATTCTTAATTTATGGCTTAGCTAAATTTTTTTTTTTTAGAAATGCATTTTTGTTACTTTTTATCAGAAATGTATGGAACACACTTGCTTAACATCTTTCTAACTTTGCTTAGCATATTGCAGATNTTTACTTTTTATCAGAAATGTATGGAACACACTTGCTTAACATCTTTCTAACTTTGCTTAGCATATTGCAGATTGGCTTTGGTGGCTTTCTTCTTGTAATTTGGAGGCGCTGATGTTTTAATTTCATGCAAGGCATAGCTGATTAAGATGCTTCTTGTTAAAAGATTGGAGGGGAATATTCTGCCTTTTGTTATTTTGTTGTCATGTTTATCAGGTAGGCCCCATTTGCTTCTTTAACCAATTCTCAAGGAATCATTTGTTTTCACTAATCAGAACATGTAAGCACCATATCTTGTCTTGTTCCTTGGAGCTTCATACATATGGATGGTGACATGGAATCTTAATCAGATATGAGNGTTCTTTAACCAATTCTCAAGGAATCATTTGTTTTCACTAATCAGAACATGTAACCACCATATCTTGTCTTTTTCCTTGGAGCTTCATACATATGGATGGTGACATGGAATCTTAATCAGATATGAGCAACCCAAAATCTACAATGGTATATGTAAATATTTAAATTGGTTAGATTGGTAAATTTACATGCAAACCACACACACATTGTAATGTATTTACATGTCCAACATTCCAAAGTTATATATTTACACTTATAACTCCTTGATTTCATAAATATATGCATGAAAGGGTGTTTTTCGGTTTTTAAAAAGATAGTGATGGTGGTATTTTTAATTTGTAATATTAAAGGTTTGAGTGTAAATATGGATATTTAGATGTTAGATATGTAAATACATAAGAAATTTGTGGTATGTATGTAGATGCCCCTACATCCGNATTTCGGTTTTTAAAAAGATAGTGATGGTGGTATTTTTAATGTGTAATGTTAAAGGTTTGAGTGTAAACATGGATATTTAGATGTTAGATATGTAAATACATAAGAAATTTGTGGTATGTATGTAGATGCCCCTACATCCGTACATCCCTTTGAGTTGATAATGAGGCCATGGTTTTGAAAACCTGAGAAGATCGGCTAGTTTAACTAATTCAACAAAAAATCTATTCTCCCGGCCGGTTCGATTCAAGTTCAAAACTGCTTCTACATAAAATCAATCAGAATTAAAATTGAATGGTTGAACCGGTGAACCAAAATGGTTTTTGATGAACGAGTGGATTTAATCAAATTTCAATTTTTTTNACCGGTTCGATTCAAGTTCAAAACTGCTTCTACATAAAATCAATCAAAATTAAAGTTAGATGGTTGAACCGGTGAACCAAAATGGTTTTTGATGAACGAGTGGATTTAATCAAATTTCAATTTTTTTCTAAAAATTGGATGGTTAAAAAAGAAATATTTAAGTTAAAAATAGAGAAAGTAGTTCATTACATTTTGTCCTAAAATTTTATTAAAAGTGAAGTGCCCAAAAATATTAATTAAAATATTTATGAGTGAAGATTCCTCAAATAGAATAGTATATATATTAAATTGTTGAAAATATTATTATTGTATCATTATTATATCATTTACATTATATTAAAATAAATTTAATATTTATTATGTCATCCAGTTCAACCGTAGTTGGACCGTTGAATGTTAAACTTCTCCTTCCAGTTCAATGTCCAGTTTGATTTTCACAACTCTGATCGAGTCATTAGTCTAAAATTGCTTGGTTTGTTTCAAACTTCTTTTATATCTCATCTTTGCTTCAATTCTATCCNTCATTACATTTTGTCCTAAAATTTTATTAAAAGTGAAGTGCCCTAAAATATTAATTAAAATATTTATGAGTGAAGATTCCTCAAATAGAATGGTATATATATTAAATTGGTGAAAATATTATTATTGTATCATTATTACATCATTTACATTATATTAAAATAAATTTAATATTTATTATGTCATCCAGTTCAACCGTAGTTGAACCGTTGAGTGTTAAACTTCTCCTTTCAGTCAATGTCCAGTTTGATTTCACAACTCTGATTGAGTCATTAGTCTAAAATTGCTTGGTTTGTTTCAAACTTCTTTTATATCTCATCTTTGCTTCAATTCTATCCTTTTTTATTTCCACTTCAAACACCATCACAATAATTTGGAGGCTCTAATGTTCAATATTAGCTCTTAAAACACTCAATTTAGCAAATTCTTGACTACCTATATCTACATTTACTGGCTTTAATTTTTGTAATGAAATTTATTCAATCAATGCTTTGTTTGCTGCAGGCATATCATATCCTTCACATGTAAAGGGCAACTTGGAGGCATTCTTACCTGGCGCCACAGCATCTATAAGCTTAGCTGATGGAAACACCACTTCAAGGGGAAATTTTTGTGTGGCAATACAAAATGCTGAACCTAATGCACTAAAGTCAGGCATAGAGTGGGCCTGTGGACCCGGTTTAGCAAACTGCAGTTCTATACAGCCAGGTCAGCCTTGTTATGTCGCTAACAATCTCGTAGCTATCGCATCATATGCGTATGATGCATATTACCAAGCGTACCAAGCCAAAGGAGGGACCTGCTTCTTCAATAACACAGCTACAATTACTAGCAATGATCCAAGTGAGACCTTTTATTACTAGCTAATGTAATTCTTAACAAATTTGAAGGTTGTGGTTTGGTTATATTTTAACAATTTATATGGTGGTTTGGCTGGTTTGGTGAGGTTGAGTTTGTTTTTGACATGATAATTAGATCAACAATGTTGTAGTTATCCGAGTTTCGTACAGTATGAGTTAGGTAAATTTACATACATACCACATGGTACTTATGTATTTACATAGAGTTGAAGTTTGATATTTACACTTATAACAAATTGTGTTATGAACTTATAGATGAAAATATGTATTTCACTTTTAAAAAGATAGTGATTGTGGCATTTTTGATGTGATGTTGAAGATTTGAAAGATATGCATGTAAATATGATTGTTTAGGGGTTTGATATGTAAATACGTAAGAATTGTGCGGTAAATATGCCTAANCAGGGGCAAAAAAATAAAAAAGGTATTTGTAGAGCTTTTTCATTTAGCATGTCAAGAATGTATTTATCTTAGCACATAGTAAAGCAAAGTTAGCAAATATAATAACTTTGCTTGCATTTTTTCACTAGTTATTTTCCATTGATTTTTTTGCTGTTCCTCTGTCAATTATCATATTAAACTCCATGGGTTTATCATCAATTTTATCTTTCTGCAATTTTATTTTTCTGAAAAATTTATTAGTATCATTTGTCATAATCATAGTAGGAGAGATTTCATCTTCAGTGTTGGCTTNTCAATTTTGTTTTTCTTTCATCTCTGGTACTTATTTCCTTACAAAAATTCTAAATCACATGCATAAGTCTCTTGTGTAACATGCTGCATGTGTAAATTTGATTCCTTTTGTATGTTTGAACTCATCAAGATTTGTTTTGCAATTGCTACCTCATATTGTATTTTCTTTATGTCATGAGAGGATAGTTGTTAAAACTCAGAATAATGTGGTGGAATACTCAATATTTCATTGATATGAGCGGAGTTATAAACAACCTTTACAAGAATCTTGTAATAGGAAAAATAAAAAAAGGAAATGATATGAAAGGAAGGGTATAACACCTGATATCTCCAATAATTAATTCATATTAATTATTAGGAGATATATGAAATAACGTAAAATAGGAAAACAAATATCTCATTAATTCTAAAAAAATAATTTATTTACAGGAATAAATTATTTCCTACCATAACTATAATTCTAAAAAAATAATTTATTTATAAGAATAATTTATTTCCTATCATAACTCCTAACACTCCCCCTCAAGTTTGGAATGTATGTTAATAATTCCTAACTTGTTGAGTAGTATCGAGAACTGAGAAGAGTTTAGTGGTTTTGTGAAAACGTCTGCTGGCTGTTCTAAAGTAGACACATGAGTCAACTTTATTATTCCTTTTTGAACTTTCTTTTGTATGAGATGACAATCAATCTCAATGTGCTTTGTTCGCTCATGGTATACCCGGTTCGAGGCGATGTGAAGTGTTGTTTGGTTATCACAAAATAAATTGGCAATATGTGAATGCATGATCCCCAAATCTTGCAGAATTGTTCTTAGCCAAATAATCTCGCAGCAGGTAGTGGTCATAGGCCGATATTCAACTTCTGCACTAGAGCATGATATTGTGGTCTGTTTCTTGGTTTTCCAAGAAATTAATGAACTCCCAAGAAAGATACAATACCCAAAAATTGATCTTCGAGTGTCACGACACCTAGCCCAATCTACATCACAAAAGACATTTAGTTGGGTTGAGCTTTTTGCTGAGAGGAAAATTTCTTGTCCTTCTATTTGTTTTATGTAACGTAGAATACGATGAGTTGCTTCTAAGTATGACACTTGTGGTTTGTCCATAAATTGACTTAAGACATGAACTGCATATGTCAATTCAGGACGTGTGATAGTCAAGTAGATTAATGTCCCAACTAGTCTTCAGTATGATGATGGATCACTGACATATTCTCTCTCTGATTTGTTAAGAGATAAGTTTTGTTTCATAGGGAAAGTGACTGGTTTTGCACCGAGGTACCCAACATCCTCGAGTATTTTAAGAGCATACTTTCGTTGTGAAAGCACAATACCCTTCTGGGATCACGCATCCTCAATACCAAAGAAATATTTCAATTTTCCATGATCTTTTAATTTGAATTGGTTTTTCAAGAATATTTTGACATGTTCGATTTCTTGTAAGTCGTTCCCTACAATGATGACATCATCTACATATATAATAAGGCGATGAATTTACCATTCTGGGATTGGACGAACAAAGAATAGTCTTCCTTTGATTGCATAAAATTAGCTTGCTTTAGAGCGGTGGAAAGCTTGAGGAACCATTGTCGTGAAGCTTGTTTGAGATCATATAATGATTTGTGGAGTTTACAAACTCGAGTCTCCCCCTTTCGTCCGAGGCCAGGAGGTAGCGACATATATACGCCTTCGTCGAGGTCCCTATGCAAGAAAGCATTATTGACATCTAGTTGGTGAAGATGTCATTGCTTGGTTGAAGTTAACGCAAGAAGTATGTGAGCAATTACAAGTTTTGCTACAGGGGGAAAGTTTCCTGGTAATCTAGCCCTTCAATTTTATTATACATTTTTGCCACTAATCTGGCCTTGTAGCGTTCAACTATCCCATCTACACGAAGTTTGATTTTGTATACCCATTTGCATCCAATTGGCCTCTTTCCAGGCGGTAATGATATAAGGGACCATGTGCCATTGAAGTTGAGTGCATCAAGTTCTTCTCGCATAGCAACCCGCCACTTTGGATTACAAACGGCTTCTACAAAGGTGCTTGGCTCCTTTTTAATTGAAAGGGTGGTGGTAAAGGCACGATGTTTAAGTGACAATCTAGCATATGACAAGATGTCGGTTAATGGATAGAAGGTACCTATGATTTTGGCCAACACGGAGTTCGATGTTGGGGGCTATCTTGAGGGAAAATAAATACTAACATGATACTCACGCAAATAGTTAGGTGTTTTTGTTGTTCTTATTGGTCGTGGTGATGGTATTTGTTAGTCTAGAGTTGCAGGTTGTTCTGAGGATAAATTTGAAGGTGAAGTAGTTTCTTGAGAGGGAATTTTGTTGTCTTGAGAAGATGGAATATTTTCTTGAGGTAATTCATCGAATGAAGGCATGTCGGTGTGGGTGGTGAAGTGTGGAATTGAGCCCTTATCTATAGCGAAATAAGGGAAAGAAAAGTGTTTTCATGGAAACGAACATCTCGTGATACAAAAACCTTCCCAGTTTAAAGGTCATAAACTCTATAGCCCTTTTGCGCGTATGGATACCCTAAGAAAAGACATCGACTGACTCTGGGATCAAACTTATTTGGTCGCTGATGATGTGTTGAGGCAAAACAAAGACACCCAAACACACGCAAATGATCATATGTGGGTTTTGTTTGGAAGAACATTTCAAAAGGAGTCTTTCCTTGAAGAAGGGGTGTTGGTGTTCGGTTGATTAGGTAGGTGGCAGTTAGGATTGCATCTCGCCAAAATTTTTTGGGTAGATTAGCTTGAAACAGTAAGGCTCGGGCTATGTTGAGTAAGTGACAATGTTTTCTTTCGGCTACACCATTTTGTTGCGGAGTTGAGACACAACTTGATTAGTGAATGATGCCTTTGTCGAGATAGAGATTCATCAATATGAATTCAGAACCATTATCACTTAAAATAATTTTGACTTTTAGATTGAATTGTGTTTCAACAAGGTTTATGAACTTGATGATGTATAAATGTGTATCTGATTTATGGTTCATCAAATAAGTCCATGTGGATCGAGTATAATCATCAACAATTGTGAGAAAATACCGCGCTCCTGTGATTGAAGGAACTTAGTATCCTCCCCAAATGTCAACATGAATTAATTCCAAGGGTGTTTTTGAGCTAGTGGAACTTGTTTGAAAAGATAAACGAGTTTGCTTAGCCAATAGACAAATTAAACAATAAAAAACATTACAAATTTTCTTGTCTATAATTGGAAAAGGAAACATGCTGGAAACTTTTTTTGATGGGTGGCCTAGACATTTATGTCAGAGATTTGGGGATGGTGAAGTAGCAACATTGCACTTGCTCTTTTGTGAAATATCAAGGTAGTAGAGTCCTCCTCTTTTAGTTCCCGTCCCAACCATCTTCTTTGATTGTTGGTCCTGTAGCAGACAAGTGTGGTTATTAAAAATGACAAGACATTGTAAATCAAACACAAAATTGCTAATGAAAATCAGATTTAATTTGAACGAGGGGACACATAAAACATTTTGTAGAACAAAGTCAGCAAAATGGATGTTGCATGTGTGTGACAGTTGCAGTAGCCCCGTTAGGTAAGTGAACTTTTCAATTGATGACACTGGATTTTGTAGTAAGTAGGTTGGCTGAATATATCATGTGATTCGTGGCTCCTGTGTCAAGAATCCAACTTATTTATTTGTCAAAAGCAAATGCACAAAAGATTTTACCTGAGATATCACTCATGGCTGATGTACTGCCAACATGATTAACCATTAAATTAGATTTGTTCTCTGCAAGTAGTGATATGAGGTTTTGATATTGTTCGGCTGTAAGGGTGAATGGTGTAGGACTCGTCGATGTATTGGTATTTGCATGGTTGGTTTTGGGAGCAAAATTTTTCCGTTCAGATTTATTGCCCACTGGATTGGTCCTTTGCAGCTTCCTACAGTCATTGATGGTGTGTCACTGTCATCCACTATAATCGCATTTGAGATGTGCTCGACATGTGTCTGAGGTATGCCCAATTTTGTCACATTTTTCACACTTTAAATGAGGATTTTTAGGCGTGAAAACCTTCTCTGATTTTCGTGCATTATTCTTCATGGCAAAAGCTGAAGCTTTCGGCTGCGGCGCATTTACATTGTTCATGACGAGCTGATTTTCCTCTTGGAGCGCGAGAGATGTGCCTTGCTGACATTGGAAAGGGATCCATGAGCAAAATTTATCCTCTTATATTAGTGTATGTTTCATTAAGCCCCATGAGGAATTTCATGGTTTTTTGGTTTTGCTAAAACTGCATCACTTCCTTCATAGCACCACATGTGCATTTAGGAATGTTATGGAGGGTGTCACGTTCGTCCCATAGGTTTTTGAGCTTGGTTTAATAAGCTCCAACTGTCATATCGCCTTGCTTGCAACCATGGATGGCTTCTTCGACATGAAAAATATGAACGTTGTTGGTACGAGAAAAACGTTCATTCAAATCGAGTCAGATTTCATGGGCACTCTCGTTGTATATTGTACTTGCTTCAATGTCTTCTGCAATTGAATTAAACAACCATGCCTTGACAAGGTTGTTGCAGTGCCTCCATTGTTGAAGTTCTGCGGTGGACGTCTCTGGTTGTTCTTTGACGGCTCCGTTGACAAAATCTTCTTTGTTTTTTATGTTGAGAGCCATCAACATGACACGACTCCAGGAATTGCAGTTTTCTCCATTTAGCGGCTGCGTAACAAGCACGAGACCGGGTTGATCTGAGTAGTGGAGATAAAAGGCGTCATTCAGATTATTGAATTTGCTAGATTCAGACTTTGCTGAATTTTGTGTTTTGTCTGTCATGTGTTTTGGCTTAGAAAGAAGATAGATGAGATTTTGGCGTGGAAGAGGAGATGATAAGACTCAGAATCGTGTTTGCTCTGATACCATGTTAAAACTCAGAATAATGTGGTGGAATACTCAATATTTCATTGATATGAACAAGGTTATAAATAACTTTTACAAGAATCTTGTAATAGGAAAAATAATAAAAGGAAATGATATGAAAGGAATGGTATAACACCTGATATCTCCAATAATTAATTCATATTAATTATTATGAGATATAGGAAATAACGTAAAATAGGAAAACAAATATCTCATTAATTCTAAGGAAATAATTTATTATTTACAGTAATAAACTCTTTCCTATCATAACTTTAATTCTAAGGAAATAATTTATTATAAATAAATTATTTCCTATCATAACTCCTAACAGAGTAAAGGAAAAAAAAAATAAAGGTAGCTGTAATTTTCTTAAAGAACAAGGTAAAATAAAAATTTTGTGATTGTTTGAGAATATCATATGTTAAATTCTAGTTTGAATGAATTTTAGTGATGAATTATAAACCTCTAAAACAAGTTATGGCAAACATAAGTAAACTGATGTGATATTGGCCCAAGTTTACATGCATACCCCACAATTCTTATGTATTTATGAATGTAACACCCAAATTTTTATATTTACATTTATACAATTTTGGTGTCATAGACTCATGCTAATCAAATGTATTTGAAAGCACTAAGTTCACTTTTTTATTCTGGAACATAGTTTGTATTTTCTTTCTGCTACTGGTAAAAAATTAGTCGTAAAATGTTGCATCGTGCAAATATATATATATTTTTTCGAGCAGGGCGAGTGCTAGAACATGACTCCTTAGTGTATTTCATTTTATTTTCAACAAATATGCTATACATTCAAGCATTATTACATCACAAGGAAGAATTGAGCAGATAAGGCGGAAACATTAGCGATTGACCGCAACTTCATGTGAATTTGGTTGGAAATGCTGCAACATCCATCATTGTGATCCAAGAGATTCTCATTCATGTAACAGACAACTTGTGTATCCGAAGCATCGAAATCTATTAAATGACATTTGTCGACCGATTTGGTCAAACACAATAGAAACAAAAGATTGTGGACGTGACGAGGCATATATCGCCACAATGGTCGTCGAAATCGCTTGAGCTTCATCCAATCATAGAACGGATTATGCCTAGACAACCATATCGTCTGGGTCACNAGTGCACAATTTAGGCATATATCGCCACAATGGTCGTCGAAATCGCTTGAGCTTCATCCAATCACAGAACAGATTATGCCTAGACAACCATATCGTTTGGGTCACACTTGCAAGTTATCGACATAAAATTTGAGGTGATGGACTAAATACATAAATGAGAAGTGGTCATTTACATACATACCCAATTCTTATGTATCTACATATCTAACACCTAAACTTTACTATTTGCATTCATGCAACTCAAACATTTCAGTCACATCAAAAATATCATTGTTTTAACTTTTACATAGTGAAATACGCATATTCATGCATAAATAAGGTGATATATATATATATATATATATATATATATATATATATATATATATATATATATATATATATATNGTGACATGATTATTTGATCAACAATGTTGTAGTTATCCGAGTTTCGTACAGTATGAGTTAGGTAAATCTACATACATACCGCATGGTTCTTATGTATTTACATATCTAAGAGTCGAAGTTTGATATTTACACTTATAACAATTTGTTGTTATGAACTTATAGATGAAAATATGTATTTCACTTTTAAAAAGATAGTGATTGTGGTATTTTTGATGTGATGTTGAAGATTTGAAAGGTATGCATGTAAATATGATTGTTTAGGGGTTTGATATGTAAATACGTAAGAATTGTGCGGTAAATATGCCTAAAAGTTATTGTTAATGAAGTTGATCTTCTCAACAATAAAAATTTTAGGATGGATATTTGGAAGGA
>JXCR01020645.1:150331-171871 GCA_002079205.1 Phalaenopsis hybrid cultivar
TGAAAATATTATTATTGTATCATTATTACATCATTTACATTATATTAAAATAAATTTAATATTTATTATGTCATCCAGTTCAACCGTAGTTGAACCGTTGAGTGTTAAACTTCTCCTTTCAGTCAATGTCCAGTTTGATTTCACAACTCTGATTGAGTCATTAGTCTAAAATTGCTTGGTTTGTTTCAAACTTCTTTTATATCTCATCTTTGCTTCAATTCTATCCTTTTTTATTTCCACTTCAAACACCATCACAATAATTTGGAGGCTCTAATGTTCAATATTAGCTCTTAAAACACTCAATTTAGCAAATTCTTGACTACCTATATCTACATTTACTGGCTTTAATTTTTGTAATGAAATTTATTCAATCAATGCTTTGTATTTACTGGCTTTAATTTTTGTAATGAAATTTTTTCAATCAATGCTGTGTTTGCTGCAGGCATATCATACCCTTCACATGTAAAGGGCAACTTGGAGGCATTCTTACCTAGCGGCACAGCATCTATAAGCTTAGCTGATGGAAACAGCACTTCAAGGGGAAATTTTTGTGTGGCAATACAAAATGCTGAACCTAATGCACTGAAGTCAGGCATAGAGTGGGCCTGTGGACCCGGTTTAGCAAACTGCAGTTCTATACAGCCAGGTCAGCCTTGTTATGTCGCTAACAATCTCGTAGCTATCGCATCATATGCGTATGATGCATATTACCAAGCGTACCAAGCCAAAGGAGGGACCTGCTTCTTCAATAACACAGCTACAATTACTAGCAATGATCCAAGTGAGACCTTTTATTACTAGCTAATGTAATTCTTAACAAATTTGAAGGTTGTGGTTTGGTTATATTTTAACAATTTATATGGTGGTTTGGCTGGTTTGGTGAGGTTGAGTTTGTTTGTGACATGATTATTTGATCAACAATGTTGTAGTTATCCGAGTTTCGTACAGTATGAGTTAGGTAAATCTACATACATACCGCATGGTTCTTATGTATTTACATATCTAAGAGTCGAAGTTTGATATTTACACTTATAACAATTTGTTGTTATGAACTTATAGATGAAAATATGTATTTCACTTTTAAAAAGATAGTGATTGTGGTATTTTTGATGTGATGTTGAAGATTTGAAAGGTATGCATGTAAATATGATTGTTTAGGGGTTTGATATGTAAATACGTAAGAATTGTGCGGTAAATATGCCTAAAAGTTATTGTTAATGAAGTTGATCTTCTCAACAATAAAAAATTTAGGATGGATATTTGGAAGGAAGAATGGTTTACTAAAGATAATCCTTTATCCAATTTTGAGACAATTTTTGATTTGATATTTTTTTCTCTATTTGTTTTCCTTTGCAGGCAGTGGCTCTTGCATTTTCCCAGGAAGGTGAGCAGTGAAGAGCGCCATGGCATGTTAATCTTTTGGGGCATTTACATACATACCACACAATTCTTATGTATTTACAACATCTAACTCCTAAAAATTCATATTTACATGCATATAACTCGAATCTCTAACATCACATCAAAAAGAACACAATCACTATCTTCTTAAAAGTGAAATACAGATTTTCACTCATATTTATGACACGAAAGTGTTATAATTGTAAATATCAAATTTTGGGCTTTAGATATGCAAACACATAAAAGTTTTGTGGTTTATATGTAAATTTCCCTAATTTTTTTCATGTAAATAGTTTATCCTTCATTGATCCTGAATCTTTTCTCTGCAAAGTTATGGGATTGGAACAAACCCTCCTGGTGGTGGAAGCAGCGGCAACGGGGGTGGCAACACGAACTCGTCTAGCTCTGTTGGTCCTAGTTTCGCACCGCCTTTTGCTCAATTCGTACCTATTGACGACGACAATGGTGCTTCGGGCTTACAAGTTCGCAATTTGGTTTTTCTTTCATCTCTGGTACTTATTTCTTTACAAAAATTCTAAATCACATGCATAAGTCTCGTGTAACATGCTGCATGTGTAAATTTGATTCCTTGTGTATGCTTGAACTCATCAAGATTTGTTTTGCAATTGCTACCTCATATTGTATTTTCTTTATTTCATGAGAGGGTAGTTGTTAAAACTCAGAATAATGTGGTGGAGTACTCAATATTTCATTGATATGAACGGAGTTATAAATAACATTTACAAGAATCTTGTAATAGGAAAAATAAAAAAATGAAATGGTATGAAAGGAAGGTATAACACCTAATATCTCTAATAATTAATTAATATTAATTATTAGGAGACATATGAAATAACGTAAAATAGGAAAACAAATATCTCATTAATTCTACGGAAATAATTTATTTACAGGAATAAATTATTTCCTACCATAACTATAATTCTAAAAAAATAATTTATTTATAAGAATAAATTATTTCCTATCATAACTCCCAATACTCCCCCTCAAATTTGAAATGTATGTTAATAATTCCTAGCTTGTTGAGTAGTAGCGAGAACTAAGAAGAGTTCAGTGGTTTTGTGAAAACGTCTGCTGACTGTTCTAAAGTAGACACATGAGTCAACTTTATTATTTCTTTTTGAACTTTCTCTCGTATGAGATGACAATCAATCTCAATGTGCTTTGTTCGCTCATGGTATACCCGGTTCAAGGCGATGTGAAGTGCTCTTTGGTTATCACAAAATAAATTGGCAGTATGTGAATGCATGATCCCCAAATCTTGCAGAATTGTTCTTAGCCAAATAATCTCGCAGCAGGTAGTGGCCATGGGCCGATATTCAACTTCTGCACTAAAGCGTGATATTGTGGTCTGTTTCTTGGTTTTGCAAGAAATTATTGAACTCCCAAGGAAGATACGATACTCAGAAACTGATCTTCGAGTATCACGACACTTAGCCCAATCTACATCACAAAAGGCATTTAGTTGGGTTGAGTTTTCTGCTGAGAGGAAAATTTCTTGTCCTTCTGTTTTTTTATGTAACGTAGAATGCGATGTGTTGTTTCTAAGTGTGACACTCGTGGTTTGTCCATAAATTAACTTAAGACATGAACTGCATATGTCATGTCAGGACGTGTGATAGTCAAGTAGATTAATCTCCCAACTAGTCTTCGATATGATGATGGATTACTGACATATTCTCCCTCTGATTTGTTAAGAGATAAGTTTTGTTCCATAGGGAAAGTGGCTGGTTTTGCATCGAAGTACTCAACATCCTCGAGTATTTCAATAACATACTTTCGCTGTGAAAGCACAACACCCTTCTGGGATCGTACAACCTCAATACTAAGAAAATATTTCAATTGTCCAAGGTCTTTTAGTTTGAATTGGTTATTCAAGAATATTTTGACATGTTCGATTTCTTGTAAGTCGTTCTCTGCAATGATGACATCATCTGCATATATAAGAAGGGCGATGAATTTACCATTCTGGGATTGGATGAACAAAGAATAGTTTGTCTTTGATTGCATAAAATTGACTTGCTTTAGAGCGGTGGAAAGCTTGATGAACCATTGTCGTGAAGCTTGTTTGAGATCATATAATGATTTATGGAGTTTACAAACTCGAGTCTCCCCCTTTCGTCCGAGGCCAGGAGGTAGCGACATATATACGTCTTCGTCGAGGTCCCCATGCAAGAAGGCATTGTTGACATCTAGTTGGTGAAGATGTCATTGCTTGGTTGAAGCTAACGCAAGAAGTATGCGAGCAGTTACAAGCTTTGCTACAGGGGCAAATGTTTCCTGGTAATCTAGCCCTTCAATTTGATTATACTTTTTTGCCACTAATCTGGCCTTGTAGCGTTCAACTATCCCATCTGCACGAAGTTTGATTTTGTATACCCATTTGCATCCAATTGGCTTATTTTCAGGCGATAATGATACAAGGGACCATGTGTCATTGACGTTGGACGCATCAAGTTCTTCTCGCATAACAACCTGCCACTTTGGATTACGAGCGGCTTCTACAAAGGTGCTTGGCTATTTTTCAATTGAAATGGTGGTGGTAGAGACACGATGTTTAAGCGACAATCTAACATATGATAAGATGTCGGTTAATGGATAGAAGGTACCTGTGATTTTGGCCAACACAGAGTTCAATGTTGGGGGGTGTCTTGAGGGAAAAGAAGTACCAACATGATACTCACACAAATAGCTAGGCGATTTTGTTGTTCTTATTGGTCGTGGTGATGGTATTTGTTGTTCTAGAGTTGCAGGTTGTTCTGAAAATAAATTTGAAGGTGAAGTAGTTTCTTGAGAGGGAATTTCGTTGTCTTGAGAAGATGAAATATTTTCTTGAGGTAATTCATTGAATGAAGGCATGTCGGTGTGGGTGGTAAAGTGCGGAATTGAACCCTTATCTGTAGCGAAATAAGAGAAAGAAAAGTGTTTTCATGGAAACGAACATCTCGTGACACAAAAATCTTCCCAGTTTAAAGGTCATAGACTCTATAGCCCTTTTGCTCGTATGGATACTTTAAGAAAATACATCGAATGACTATGGGATCAAACTTGTTTGGTCGCTGATGATGTGTTGAGGCAAAACAAAGACACCCAAACACACACAAATGATCATATGTGGGTTTTGTTTGGAAGAGCATTTCAAAATGAGTCTTTCCTTGGAGAAGGGGTGTTGGTGTTCGGTTGATTAGATAGGCGGCAGTTAGGATTGCATCTCCCCAAAATTTTTTAGGTAAATTAGCTTGAAATAATAAGGCTCGGGCTATGTTGAGTGAGTGACGATGTTTTCTTTTGGCTACACCATTTTGTTGCGGAGTGGAGACACAACTTGATTAATGAATGATGTCTTTGTCGAGATAGAGATTCCTCAATATGAATCCATGACCATTATCACTTAAAATGATTTTGACTTTTAGATTGATTTGTGTTTCAACAAGGTTTATGAACTTGATGGTGTATGAATGTGTATCTGATTTTTGGTTCATCAAATAAGTCCATGTGCATCGAGTATAATCACCAACAATTGTGAGAAAATACCGCGCTCCTGTGATTGAAGGAACTTAGTATCCTCCCTAAATGTCAACATGAATTAATTCCAAGGGTGTTTTTGAGCTAGTGGAACTTGTTTGAAAAGATAAACGAGTTTGCTTAGCCAATAGACAAATTAAACGATAAAAAACATTACAAATTTTCTTGTCTATAATTGGAAAAGGAAACAAGCTGGAAACTTTATTTGATAGGTGGTCTAGACGTTTATGCCAGAGATTTGGGGATGGTGAAGTAGCAACATTGCACTTGCTCTTTTGTGGAATATCAAGGCAGTAGAGTCCTCGTGTAGTTCCCGTCCCAATCATCTTCTCCGATTGTTGGTCCTGTAGCACACAAGTGTGGTTATTAAAATTGACAAGACATTATGAATCAAACACAAATTTGCTAATGAAAATTAGATTTAATTTGAAGGAGGGAACACATAAAACATTTTGTAGAACAAAGTCAGCAAAATGGATGTTGCATGTGTGTGACAATTGCAATAGCCCTGTTAGGCAAGTGAACTTTTTGATTGATGACACTGGATTTTGTAGTAAGTAGGTTGGCTGAATATATCATGTGATCCGTGGCTCCTGTGTCGAGAATCCAACTTATTTATTTGTCAAAAGCAGAGACAAAAGATTTTACCTGAGATATCACTCATGACTGATGTGCTGCCAACATGATTAGCCATCAAATTAGATTTGTTCTCTACAAGTAGTGATATCAGGTTTTGATATTGTTTGGCTGTAATGGTGAATGGTGCATGACTCGTTGATGTATTGGTATCCGCATGGTTGACTTTAGGAGAAAAATTTTTTCGTTCAGATTTATTGCCCACTGGATTGGTCCTTTGCAACTTCCTGCAGTCATTGATGGTGTGTCTCTGCCATCAACAATAATCGCATTTGAGATGTGCTCGACATGTGTCTGAGGTATGTCCAATTTTGTCACATTTTTCACACTTTAAATGAGGATTTTTAGGCGTGAAAACTTTTTCTGGTTTTCGTGCATTATTCTTTACGACAAAAGTTGAAGCTTCCGGCTGCGGCACATTTAGATTGTTCATGCCGCGCTGCTTTTCCTCTTGGAGCGCGAGAGATGGCCTTACTGACATTGGTAAGGGGATCCATGAGCAAAATTTGTCCTCTTATACTAGTGTATGTTTCATTAAGCCCCATGAGGAATTTCATGGTTTTCTGGTTTTGCTGAAACTGCATCACTTTCTTCATGACACCACACATGCATTTAGGAATGTTATGGAGGGCGTCACGTTCGTCCCATAGGCCATTGAGCTTTGTGTAATAAGCTCCAACTGTCATATCGCCTTGCTTGCAATCGTGGATGACTTCTTCGATATGGAAAATATGAACGTTGTTGGTAGGAGAAAAACGTTCCTTCAAGTCGAGCCAGATTTCATGGGCACTCTCTTTGTATATTATACTTGCTCCAATGTCTTCTGTAATTGAATTAAACAACCATGGCTTGACAAGGTTGTTGCAGCGCCTCCATTGTTGAAGTTCTGCGGTGGACGTCTTTGGTGGCTCTTGACGGTGTTGTTGACAAAACCTTCTTTGTTTTTGATATTGAGTGCCATCAACATGACACGACTCCAAAAATTATAGCTTTCTCCATTCAGCGGCTCCGTAACAAGCATGAGACCGGGTTGATCTGAGTAGTGGAGATAAAATGGTTCATTCAGATTATCGAATTTGCTAGATTCAGACTTTTATGAATTTTGTGTTTTGTCTGCCATGTGTTTTGGCTTAGAAAGAAGATAGATGAGGTTTTGGCGTGGAAGAGGAGATACTTAGACTCAAAATCGTGTTTGCTCTGATATCATGTTAAAACTCAGAATAATGTGGTGGAATACTCAATATTTCATTGATATGAACGAGGTTATAAATAACATTTACAAGAATCTTGTAATAGGAAAAATAATAAAATGAAATGATATAAAATGAAGGGTATAACACCTGATATCTCAAATAATTAATTCATATTAATTATTAGGAGATATAGGAAATAATGTAAAATATGAAAACAAAAATCTCATTAATTCTAAGGAAATAATTTATTATTTACAGTAATAAACTCTTTCCTATCATAACTCTAATTCTAAGGAAATAATAAATAAATTATTTTCTATCATAACTCCTAACAGAGTAAAGGAAAAAAAAAATAAAGGTAGCTCTAATTTTCTTAAAGAAAAAGGTAAAATAAAAATTTTGTGATTGTTTGAGAATATCATATGTTAAATTCTAGTTTGAATGAATTGTAGTGATGAATTATAAACCTCTAAAACAAGTTATGGCAAACATGGGTAAACTGAGATGTGATATTGGCCCAAGTTTACATGCATACCCCACAATTCTTATGTATTTATGAATATAACACCCAAATTTTTATAGTTACATTTATACAATTTTGGTGTCATAGACTCATGCTAATCAAATGTATTTGAAAGCATTAAGTTCACTTTTTTATTCTGGAACAGAGTTTGTATTTTCTTTCTGCTACTGGTAAAAAATTAGTCGTAAAATGTTGCATCGTGCAAATATATATATATATTTTTTCGAGCAGGGCGAGTGTTAGAACATGAGTCCTTAGTGTTTTTCATTTTATTTTCAACAAATATGCTATACATTCAAGCATTATTACATCAGAACGAAGAATTGAGCAGATAAGGCGGAAACATTAGCGATTGACCGCAACTTCATGTGAATTTGGTTGGAAATGCTGCAACATCCATCAATGTGATCCAAGATATTCTCATTCATGTAACAGACAACTTGTGTGTCCGAAGCATCGAAATCTATTAAATGACATTTGTCGACCGATTTGGTCAAACACAATAGAAACAAAAGATNGCCACACCATTTTGTTGCAGAGTGGAGACACAACTTGATTAATGAATGATGCCTTTGTCGAGATAGATATCCCTCAATATGAATTCAGGACCATTATCACTTAAAATGATTTTTACTTTTAGATTGAATTATGTTTCAACAAGGTTTATGAACTTGATGATGTATGAATGTGTATCTGATTTATGGTTCAAGTCCATGTGCATCGAGTATAAGCATCAACAATTGTGAGAAAATACCGCGCTCCTGTGATTGAAGGAACTTAGTATCCTCCCCAAATGTCAACATGAATTAATTCCAAGGGTGTTTTTGAGCTAGTGGAACTTGTTTGAAAAGATAAACGAGTTTGCTTAGCCAATGAACAAATTAAACAATCAAAAACATTATAAATTCTCTTGTCTATAATTGGAAAAGGAAACAAGCTGGTAACTTTATTTTATGGGTGACCTAGACGTTTATGCCAGAGATTTGAGGATGGTGAAGTAGCAACATTGCACTTGCTCTTTTGTGGAATATCAAGGTAGTAGAGTCATCCTCTCGTAGTTCCCGTCCTAATCATCTTCTCCGATTGTTGGTCCTGTAGCACACAAGTGTGGTTATTAAAAATGACAAGACATTGTGAATCAAGCACAAATTTGCTAATAGAAATCAGATTTAATTTGAAGGAGGGGACACATAAAACATTTTGTAGAACAAAGTCAGCAAAATGGATGTTGCATATGTGTGTGACAATTGCAGTAGCCCTGTTAGGCAAGTGAACTTTTCGATTGATGACACTGGATTTTGTAGTAAGTAGGTTGGCTGAATATATCATGTGATATGTGGCTCCTGTGTCAAGAATCTAGCTTATTTATTTATCAAAAGCAGAGACACAAAAGATTTTACTTGAGATATCACTCATGGCTGATGTGCTGCCAACATAATTAGCCATCAAATTAGATTTGTTCTCTGCAAGTAGTGATATGAGGTTTTGATATTGTTCGGCTGTAAGGGTGGATGTTGCAAGACTCGTCGATGTATTGATATCTGCATGGTTGGCTTAGGGAGAAAAAATTTTCCGTTCAGATTTATTGCCTACTGGATTGGTCCTTTGCAGCTTCCTACTGTCATTGATGGTGTGTGTCATCCACAATAATCGCATTTGAGATGTGCTTGACATGTGTCTGAGGTATGCCCAATTTTGTCTCATTTTTCACACTTTAAATGAGGATTTTTAGGCGTGAAAATTTTTTCTGGTTTTCGTGCATTATTTTTCACGGCAAAAGCTGAAGTTTCTGGCTGTGGCGCATTTACATTGTTCATGTCGCGCTGCTTTTCCTCTTGGAGCGTGAGAGATTTGCCTTGCTGACATTGGGAAGGGGATCCATGAGCAAAATTTGGCATCTTATACTAGTGTATGTTTCATTAAGCCCCATGAGGAATTTCATGGTTTTCTGGTTTTGGTGAAACTGCATCACTTCCTTCATGACACCACACATGCATTTAGGAATGTTATGGAGGGCGTCACGTTCGTTCTATTGGCCTTTGAGCTTGGTGTAATAAGCTCCAACTGTCATATCACCTTGCTTGCAATCGTGGATGACTTCTTCGACATGGAAAATATGAACGCTGTTAGTAGGAGAAAAACGTTCCTTCAAGTCGAGCCAGATTTCATGGGCACTCTCGTTGTACATTGTACTTGCTCTAATGTCTTCTGCATTTGAATTAAACAACCATGCCTTGACAAGGTTGTTGCAGTGCCTCCATTGTTAAAGTTCTGCGGTGGACGTCTCTGGTGGTTCTTTGACGGTGCTGTTAACAAAACCTTCTTTGTTTTTTATATTGAGAGCCATCAACATGACATGACTCCAGGAATTGTAGTTTTCTCCATTCAATGGTTGCGTAACAAGCACAAGACCGGGTTGATCTGAGTAGTAGAGATAAAGGGGGTCTTTCGGATTATCGAATTTGCTAGATTCAGACTTTGCTGAATTTTGCGTTTTGTCTGCCATGTATTTTGGCTTAAAAAGATGATAGATGAGGTTTTGGCGTGGAAGAGGAGATGGTAAGACTCAAAATTGTGTTTGCTCTGATACCATGTTAAAATTCAGAATAATGTGGTGGAATACTCAATATTTCATTGATATGAACGAGTTTATAAATAATCTTTACAAGAATCTTGTAATAGGAAAAATAATAAAAGGAAATGATATGAAAGGAAGGGTATAACTGATATCTCCAATAATTAATTCATATTAATTATTAGGAGATATAAAAAATAACGTAAAATAAGAAAACAAATATCTCATTAATTATAAGAAAATAATTTATTCACAGTAATAAATCATTTTCTATCATAACTCTAATTCTAAGGAAATAAATTATTCCTTATCATAACTCCTAACAGATAAAGAAAAAAAAAAGGTAGCTGTAATTTTCTTAAAGAACAAGGTAAAATAAAAATTTTGTAATTGTTTGAGAATATCATATGTTAAATTCTAGTTTGAATGAATTGTAGTGATGACTTATAAACCTCTAAAACAAGTTATGCAAACATGGGTAAACTGAGATGTGATATTGGCCCAAGTTTACATACATACCCCACAATTCTTATGTATTTATGAATATAACACCCAAATTTTTATATTTACATTTATACAATTTTGGTGTCATAGACTCACGCTAATCAAATGTATTTGAAAGCACTAATTTCACTTTTTTATTCTGGAACAGAGTTTGTATTTTCTTTCTGCTACTGGTAAAAAATTAGTCGTAAAATGTTGCATCGTGCAAATATATATATATTTTTTTCGAGCAGGGCGAGTGCTAGAACATGACTCCTTCGTGTTTTTCATTTTATTTTCAACAAACATGCTATACATTCAAGCATTTGTTACATCAAAAAGAAGAATTGAGCAGATAAGGCGAAAACATTAGCGATTGACCGCAACTTCATGTGAATTTGGTTGGAAATGTTGCAACATCCATCAATGTGATCCAAAAGATTGCCATTCATGAAACAGACAACTTGTGTGTCCGAAACATCGAAATCTATGAAATGACATTTGTCGACCGATTTGGTTAAACACAATAGAAACAAAAGATTGTGGACGTGATGTGCACAATTTAGGTATATATCGCCACAATGTTCGTCGAAATCGCTTGAGCTTCATCCAATCATAGAACGGATTATGCCTAGACAACCATATCGTCTGGGTCACACTTGCAAGTTATCGACATAAAATTTGAGGTGATGGACTAAATACATCAATGAGAAGTGGTCATTTACATACATACCCAATTTTTATGTATCTACATATTTAACACCTAAACTTTACTATTTGCATTTATTCGAACATATAAATAGATATAGGGTGTTAGATTCGAACCTGCACCAATTTTGTACAATAGAAAACGTAGAACCACATGACCACACGAACTGTTGTAATTTAAATTTAGATATAAATATGGATAATATATTATTATATAGACAATATATATTGTTGAGGAAGGTGGAGACCCGGTCCACTTCCTATTACGGCAGATTCTTTGATAAATTGATTCTAATTTATCTTCTCTTAATTCTTTTCCTTATGTATTTTATTCCCTGTCATATCTTGTTGATTCCCAATTTTTATTTAAAGCAGTTGTCTTCTATTGACAGGAAGAATTAAGGAAAACTTAATTAATTGAGTTTTACCAGATTAATTTCCCGCCCCTCCTGTTATAGAGAAAAAGGGCAATGAATTTGATAGCGGCTTTATATGGGTCATTAAAGCATGATTCCATGGAATCACGAAATTAAGGATTACCAAAACAAGTTGGATACTGTCAATCTTTAAAAGGGTCTCACAATTACATGGATTAAGATGACTCTCCAAACAGTTTAAATTTATCTTTTCTTCTTATTGGTGTGACTCTCGGTTTAGAGAGAGAGAGAAGGTGAGAGAAAGAGAGAGAGAATTCTTTCTTGTAAGTCGACGTGGTCGACGGTGTAATCCTCAAAGCTAATAAAATCCTCTGCAGCTCCGTGGACGTAGGCAATTTGCCGAACCACGTAAATCTTGTGTTGCATTTTCTGGTGTGATTTTTCTCGATCTATTTTTTCGCCTTATTGTCGTCGTTTTTCCTAACATATATAATATATTACTAGATAAATAACATATAAAAACTTTTATTTTGAGTTAAAACGAGTCGAACACAAGCAATTAAAGGGTTGTTCGTGTTTAGCTCTTTCTTATTTAACGAATGAGCCGAACACGAGCTATTTTACGAGTCAAACACGAGTTGCTCGCGAACAATGAGCTTTTTGACAGCCCTAGGCTGAGGTGAAGCCTTGTGAAGGATTCTAGATGGAAGAATCCATAGTCTTGCCTACTATCACCCGCCATTGACCATCACTACTAAGGTCAAAAGTTGACATTGACACCATTGCAAACTCCCAATAGAGACACCTTGCATCAACATCAACACCAATATCCAATGCAATGACTTATATTGACGTTTGCAACTGATGTCAGGATGGAATATGCACCGAAAACTTCAATTGGTTCACAATCACCACAACAAATAGGGACATATATTCGAGAAATCCGAAATAAAATAAATCATATACAAGTGCAACAAAATAATGTAAGAAAAACACACCAAGATTTCATTGAAAAATTCAAGAATAGGAAAAAATCATGTAGCCACACCATACAAAAAATTCACTATAAACGGGATAAACGTACAGAGATACACAATAAAATCTTCTCTCTACAATCAAGGGAACTAACAAAACTTTGTTTAAATCTTCCTCTTAATCTCACAAGAGAAATCATACGCTTTTAAATTCACATTTTGAACTTCACCATTCCTAAAGAAAGTCTTTCCAAATCATTCCATGTGCATACATATCAGCCATATATAAAAGGTTTCGCAGACCAAACAGATATCACAAATTCTTTAGTTTAGGTGGTTAAACATAAACTAACAAGTGGTATGCTTATCCTTTGAGATAATGTATTACTTGTGGTATGATGTCCAACCATCCAAACTATCAAATATATGAGATCCATTCGGTCTCCTCATTTTTTTTTTTCAAAATTAAAACATTATTTTCTAAAATTATATATATATATATATATATNTTAATATAAAAAAAAAGGTGGTTACAAATTTGGAGGGAAAGAGGATCCCCGCTATAAAAAAAGAAAAAAAATTACACTGATTACCACTATTCCTAGGGGTTCCTCCTTCCACATTACAACTCCACCCAAAAAAAGAAAAAAAATATAAAAGATAGATATAGTAACTCAAAATTACATGTATCCAATCAAAATGCATACCCAAATAGTGTAGTATACCCATGTGAACATGTATAAAGGAGAGATTAGGTAAAACAGTTTTCGAGCTTGAGAAAAGACATCCAAAAGGCAAGGAAAGGCTTGAAAAAGCAGTTCCAAGAGGATTCCAAACCTGCAACTCTGAAACACCAAAGAAATAAAAGATGATGTAAGTGGTCAAAGTACAAGAAACCGACGAGAGAGCCTCGCAACATAGAGCCTCCAGTCCATACCAGAGCAAAGGGAAACTACGGTCGTTTGAGCACACAACTCAACATAGAAAATACCACATCCATTCACAGATAACAAAAAGGACAGGAGCAAAAAGGAGAGATCCCGCACACCAACCCTCAGCACAATACATTCACAGATAAAGAGATTAAGGAGCCCTGGGCCTCCCAAATGGTTCTTATCGAGGATAGCAGTGGAGCCATGGGCCTCCATGCAAATAAAGTAATGCCATCCATCATATAATGTAAAAACAAGAATATAATGCTCAACAGCAGGCCCCCCAATCCAAAAGGACCATAGACCACCATTCTGTACGCAGAAAAGAAGGAAAATTGTATAGATATAGTAAATCGTATGGCAATGCTTCCTCATTGAGTAGGCTCACATCCAAAATACCCAAACATGAAAGCACAAAACGCCCTTCTCCAGTGTTCCGCAACAATGCCCGGTAACATACTCCAAGCAAAATAAGCAATAGAAAAGCTACACCACCCTTCCAGTAATTTGGAGTCATGGGCCTCCAAGAATTGATTTTTAAGGTGCTGAGTGGAGCAGTAATACCCATAACTCTAGAATAATGAAATAAAAGGAGCATTGCGCCTCCAATTTTAAGCACCACATATTTGCTGTAGATAATATATGATGCTATATATATATATATATATATATATTAAATCTAAATTTTAAAATTGATTTTCAAAAAATTCTTGAAGACAAACTTTAGAACAAGAACTTCATAGAAAAAATTTTTGGTCTTTTCAATTCTTCACATTTTAGAGTGATTAAACAAAATCAATAACTAAATATGAATGACTAGCTTTTTTTCAAGTTCTTCACCCCCCTCAAAAAAATGATATAAACTTTAGAATAACTTTTGTTGCATGTTTACCCCTCAATTGAGTAATTTCAAATCTTTTAAAAAACTAACATCTATGAATCCCTTAGCTTTGGCATCAGACTAGAGAGGATGAAGAAATACCCCAAAAATATCAGTGGAAACATAAACCAAAATCAAAGCCAAAATAAGGAAAAGTAGCACCTAAACAAATTATAGCCTTAGCAAACTTTCCCTCAAAGAATACTCTTTCATTCAAAGAAAGGTTGGAGCAACAACGACTAATCATAATCAAACAACGGAAGCAGATAACCTCTCAGCTAAATCATACCTTAAGGAGGCGGAAAGGGCATCAAGAATGGAAGAGGGCTCTCGACGATAGCAGGGGACGATGAGGAATATCACGCGAAAAGGCTAGGGCACGTGAGGTTAATGAGGGCAACTAGAGGAATTTTTTAGCACAGGAACGCGGCTACAGATCCGCGACTCGCAATATTATTAGAATCCAATATACGGTTTGAAACACTGTACAAAACGCACAAATCAAACAGCTAATTAAGCCTGTTTGTTTCTTAATTTGATTTGGAAAGCTGAAACAAACACCCTCTTAGATTGAAGATAACAGTGTTGTCGCAGATAGTGGCGATCAAATGACTGTTGTTAAGTGACATTAATTAAATGAGGGCAATTGCTAGAGGATACTTAAATGATAATAGTCAAATTATGATGATTTATGATAATAATAGTCAAATAATAATGATTGTTGAGTAATTATGGTCAAACAACAACAATAGCTAACAATGATCGGTAGTATTGGCCATTGCACAATGGTTCTAATATTCTCTATACTCTTAAGTTCTTTTCACAATCAGTCTCTTTTGTTTGAAGAATAAAATAGTTTTTATAATTTTTGGAAGTAAAAATTTGATGTTATTAACAAATTTCTTAACTTTAATTTCAAAAAGTTTTTCACGAAATCTAATAAAAAAATAATTATCACATAAAATTTATACAATTTTAGAATAATAATAATAAATATTATTACTCATCCTGATTTTAATTTATTATTATTATGTTATTATGTACATAAGATCAATGAAATATAATTTTCAATATTCATAAAACATATAATTTATAATCTTCCGNTTATAAAGGAGAGATTAAGTAAAGCAGTTTTCGAGCCTAAGAAGACATCCAAAAGGCAAGGAAAGGCTTGAAAAAGCAATTCCAAGAGGATTCCAAACCCGCAGCTCTGAAACACCAAAGAAATAAAAGAGGATGCAAGTGGTCAAAGTACAACAAACCAACGAGAGAGGCCCGCAACATAGAGCCTCCAGCCTAGACCAGAGCAAAGGGAAAAACACGGTCGTTTGAGCACACAACTCTCCAAAGAAAATACCACATCCATTCACAGATAATAGAAAGGGCAAGAGCAAATAAGAGAGATCCCCCAAATCAACCCTCGACAGAATCCATTCACAGATAAAGAGATTAAGGAGCCCTGGGCCTCCCAAATGGTCCTTATCGAGGATAGCAATAGAGCCAATGGCCTCCATGCAAATAAAGTAATGCCATCCATCATATAATGTAAAAACAAGAATATAATGCTCAACAGCAGCCCCCCCAATCCAAAAGGACCATAGACCACCATTCTATATGCAGAAAAGAAGGAAAACTGTATAGATACAGTAAATCGTATGGCAATGCTTCCTTATTGAGTAGGCTCACATCCAAAATACCCAAACAGGAAAGCACAAAACGCCCTTCTCCAGTGTTTCGCAACAATGCCCAGTAACATACTCCAAGCAAAATAAGCAATAGAAAAGCTACACCACCCTTCCAGTAATTTGGAGCCATGAGCCTCAAAGAGTTGGTTTTTAAGGTGCTGAGTGGAGCAGTAATACCCATAACTCTAGAATAATGAAATAAAAGGAGCATTGTGCCTCACATTTTAAGCACCACATATTTGTTGTAAATAATATACAATGCCATATATATATATAAAATCTAAATTTTAAAAAATTCTTGATGACAAAATTTAGAATAAGAACTTCACAACAAATAGAACTTCATAGAAAACTTTTTGGTCTTTTCAATTCTTCACATTTTAGAATGATTAAACAAAAACAATAACTAAATATGAATGAATAGCTTTTTTTCAAGTTCTTCGCCCCCCTCAAAAAACTGATATAAAACTTTAGAATAACTTTTGTTGCATGTTTACCCCTCAATTGAGTAATTTCAAATCTTTCAAAAACCCAACATCTATGAATCCCTTAGCTTCGGCATCAGACTAGAGAGGACGAAGAAATACCCCAAAAGTATCAGTGGAAACATAAACCAAAATCAAAGCCAAAATAAGGAAAAGTAGCACCTAAAGAAATTATAGTCTTAGCGAACTTTCCCTCAAAGAATACTCTTTCATTCAAAGAAAGGTTGGAGCAACAACGACTAATCATAATCAAACAACGGGAGCAGATAACCTCTCAGCTAAATCATACCTTAAGGAGGCGGAAAGGGCAACATGAATGGAAGAGGGCTCTCAACGATAGCAGGGGACGATGAGGATCATCAAGCGAAAAGGCTAGGACACGTGAGGTTAATGAGGGCAACTAGAGGAATTTTTTAGCACAGGAACGCAGAACGCGGCTACAGATTCGTGACTCGCAATGTTATTAGAATCCAATATACGGTTTGAAACACTGTACAAAATATACAAATCAAACAGCTAATTAAATCGGTTTGTTTCATAATTTGATTTGGAAAGATGAAACAAACACCCTCTTAGATTTAAGATAACAGTGTTGTCGCAGATAGTGGCAATCAAATGACTGTTGTTAAGTGACATTATTTAAATTGCTAGAGAATACTTAAATGATAATAGTTAAATTATGATGATTTATGATAATAATAGTCAAATAATAATGATTGTTGAGTAATTATGGTCAAACAACAACAATAGCTAACAATGATCGGTAGTATTGACCATTGCACAATGGTTCTAATTTTCTCTATATCTCTAAGTTCTTTTCACAATTAGTCTCTTTTGTTTGAAGAATAAAATAGTTTTTATAATTTTTTGGAAGTAAGAATTTGATGTTATTAACAAATATCTTAACTTTAATTTCAAAAAGTTTTTCACGAAATCTAATAAAAAATTAATTATCACATAAAATTTATTCAATTTTAGAATAATAATAATAAATATTATTACTCATCCTAATTTTTAATTTTATTATTATTATATTATTATGTAGATAAGATCAATGAAATATAATTTTCAATATTCATAAAACATACAGTTTATAATCTTCCGTTCTAATTAAGGACTTGTTTGGGGCGGCTGCTGAAGAAGAAGCTGTTGTTCAAAAAATATTGGTGGTTATTGCAAAATTATTATTTTTTGAAAATGTCAGTTCGCGGCTTTCTAGCAGCCGCCACAAGGAGTCTGGTACAGTGGGAAAACATAGTTTTCAACTGCAATTTTTTTAGAATACAAACAAAATACAGTTTTGCTAACAAAAAAAAAACGACGGTACGAAACCACACCGCCGCCCCAAATGCACCCTAAGCTTCTCAATGGGAGTGAGGTTTTTTTAATTTTGTTATTCCTATGTGATCTCCATATATATATNCTAACGATATCTCACAGTTATCGGACCCGAAATCACATTCACACTAAATAATCTAAGCTAGCATATGCACAACCCCCAACCACAACATCAACAACTTCTAAAGAGACTACTAAAAGATACCTCGATGGCACTAGGAATCATGGATTACCAAGTGTTGCGGGCAACCTGCAACTTCAAGCCTACACAAATACATATTGAGCAACAAATCCAGAAGACAAACGCTCCATTACAGGACTTTTTATCTTCCTTAGTCCCACTTTATTTCCTGATTATCAAAAAAACAACCAATTGTTGCTTTTTCTTCCACCGAAGCAGAATACGGGGCCATAACATGAGTGACCACAGATATTCTATGGCTTAGACGAATACTACATGAAATGCTACAAAAACAACTTTGTCTTTTAGTTAATACAATAGCATCTCANAATGGCACTAGGAACCATGGATTACCAAGTGTTGCGGGCAACCTGCAACTTCAAGCCTACACAAATACAGATTGAGCAACAAATCCAGAAGACAGACGCTATATTACAAGACTTTCTATCTTCCTTAGTCCCACTTTATCTCCTGATTATCAAAAAAACAACTAATTGTTGCTTTTTCTTCCACCGAAGCATAATACGGGGCCATGACATGAGTGACCACAGATATTCAATGGCTTAGACGAATACTACATGAAATGCTACAAAAACAACTTTGTCTTTTAGTTAATACAATAGCATCTCATACATTTTAAGAAAATTTAAACAAAAAAAAAATCCACATAAAAAAAGAAGTAAAAAATACAACCTTTTGCTTGAGAATTAAAACGCCAACCGTATCATTTCTTCCCAAATACTCTCCCCTCGAATCATCAATTTTACCAATCTCCATTATCGACTAAGATCTCGACCTCTCGCCCAACCCTTCTCCTTTGCCTTCCTTAAAAGCACCACTCACCCTTTTTTACCCCACCCCCCTATTAAATTATAAATTACAAAGACAGAATGTCAGAATCCTCAAATTCTTATCCCCATTCTCTCTTTGCATATAACCATTACTGCAACCCAAAGTAAGAGTAAATCAGAGACCAGAAAAAAACACTCTCAGAGAGAGAGAGATGGGAACCCTTTCTCCTCTTGCAGAAGAGCCCATAAGCGAAGAAGAAGGCATCTCAGCAGANCCTTTTATTGATTGACCTTATTATCAGTAATCTGGTCTAAAGGTTATTGTTGGAACCCTATTTGTCACTTGACTCACATCTCAAGGAATGAGTTAAATCAAAGGAGGGAATGAGAATCTATTTCTTGTGGGAGAGGGGGAGCCAAAAAAATAGCCCTTTTTTTACATGAATATCCCTCTATTTATAGAAAACCCTTGTTTGTGTTATAGAGTAACAATTCATTATAGATTGATCCTAAAGTAACAATTCATTATAGATTGATCCTAAAAAAAAATTTATCAATCATTTTTTTATGTTATTCTAATTTTAACTGTAGAATTAAAATTATATTTACCAATTTCGTACTTAATATTAATTTGTTCCTTGCAATGTTTGTCATGTCACATTCTTGTTTGTCTACTCAACCTTTGAGTTAATTTTTACACTTGCCAACTCAACTTTTTAAAGCGAGCTCTCCTTATAAATTGAGTTGATCCTTTAGACAATGAGATGAACTTGGTTCCTTTGGTTGGGTAAGCATTCTCAACTGAGTTTCATGCTCACATACAACTGATGCATTAAAAATGACTTGCTTCTTCAGCTAGTCGAAGAGGTCCCACAGGACTATTTAAGCAACCTTGCTAGTTCTTTGGCCATTCATTTTAAAATCATAATCGACAAGATGATAATTTATGTTTGATTGTTCACTCATCAATTGTAAGCTCGGTAAGACAGCTTGATTAGAGAACTCAGCAATTCAATTGGGGCACTATCTGGTCTTAAAACCAGGGCTAGGTCAAGTAGTATTTGGCCATTCAATTATAGTGAATATAAATATTATCAAAACTGGTTTCACCTTGAACAACTAGAGTCAATTTATCAATTTAAAGGACTTTCAAAATCACCACAAAGCTTATGACCACTTTGTTAAACAAAGCTAATATTTACTTAACCTACTCCACAACAAAAGAATAGTTCATACTCTGAACCTTCTCACACCGCTTCCCCCCTCTTCCAAGCCCATCAATTCCAACACCACTCTTGTTGACCTTAACAAATTTTAACAAACTAAAGGTTTACTACAATATCTCATGGTTACCAACCCAAAACACATTCACAGTAAATAATCTAAGCCAGCATATGCATAACCCCAACCACACCATCAACAACTTCTAAAGAGACTACTAAGAAACCTCAATGGCACAAGGAACCATGGATTACCAATTGTTGCGGGCGACCCGCAACTTCAAGCCTACACAAATAAAAATTGAGCCACAAATCCAGAAGACAGACGCTCCATTACAAGATTTTGTATATTCCTCAGTCCCACTTTATCTCATGGTTATCAAAAAAACAACCAATTGTTGCTTTTTCTTCCACCGAAGCACAATACAGGGCTATGACATCAGTCATCACATATATTCTATGGCTTAGACGGCTACTACGTGAAATGCTACAAAATCAACTTGTCTTTTAGTTAATACAATAACATCTCATACATTTTAAGAAAAATTAAACAAATAAATATTTTCCCCATAAAAAAAAAGAAGTAAAAAATAGAACCTTTTGCTTGAGAGTTAAAACGCCAACCGTATCATTTCTTCCCAAATACTCTCCCCTCGAATCATCAATTTTACCAATCTCCATTATCGACTAAGATCTCGACCTCTCGCCCAACCCTTCTCCTTTGCCTTCCTTAAAAGCACCACTCAAACCTTTTTTACCCCACCCCCCTATTAAAATTAAAAATTACAAAAACAGAATGTCAGAATCCTCAAATTCTTATCCCCATCCTCTCTTTGCATATAACCATTACTGCAACCCAAAGTAAGAGTAAATCAGAGACAGAAGAAACTCTCTCAGAGAGAGAGATGGGAACCCTTTCTCCTCTTGCAGAAGAGCCCATAAGCGAAGAAGAAGGCATCTCAGCAGAGAAAGGAAGCACCTTTCGAAGCTGGCTGAAGAATCTTCAGCTCTTCCACCGCAAACCAAACCTCAAAGTTCTCCTCAGTGTCATGGCCTGCCCTCTCTCTCCTGTTTCCATCTTACCAAAACAATCACTTGGAGTGAGTTTTCTCTCACCCTTATGCTCCCATTACAAGCACCAAGATTTGATCTTTCTGGCTTCATTCTGTTTCTGTTTGAAGTAAAGTTAGAGTTGTTTATTAGTTTAATGAACTTAATTTGAATCTTTGATTCTTAATAATTATTATTTGAGTTGATGATTTGAGTGCATGTCGATGGAAAACTTAGTTTGAGGACAAGTCGTAAGTGAAATTGTATGAAGCTAAAAGATGATCTTGGAATGGTGTTTAGGATAGCTTCACACGGTTAATTAGTTTCTTTATCTATTGTCTTATTAATAATTTGTGGTGTTTAATATAAACAAAAAATAATATTGTACTTATAAAAGATTCATAATAATTTTTCTTTCATTTAGTTAATTCATGTCAGCATTAAAATGATTTTTATCAAATAGTTATACATCAACTAGGGCTGTAAACGAGCCGAGCTTGAGCGAGCTCAGGCTTGGCTCGTGTTCGGCTCGTTCGAAATAGCTCGTGTTCGAAATCGGCTCGTG
>JXCR01020645.1:180837-191779 GCA_002079205.1 Phalaenopsis hybrid cultivar
GCAGGGGATGTACTGGAAGACCACCATGAGCTCATGGATGAAGGATTATGAGGCAATTGAGGGAGTTATGGTGGCTCGTTCAGGGAGATCTGTGGTGAAATTGGAGCAGTTTGGGGTGGAGGGGGAGAAGATGGCTGGTTCGATGATTATGGAGGAGAAATGGATCATTGATGATGTTGATTTTAAGGTGTCTGGATTGAGTGCTGATTTCTTTATTCCCCCTGAAGAGATAAAGACATAGTTGTTAGCTTATTTTGCAACAGTTATTATTGTACCTTTTTTTTTTTGCATGAAAGTTGATTAGTATGTATTAGATGTGTTAAATATGCAATAATGATGTGGTTTTGTTTTTGTTTTTGGATTATAGATACATATCATAACATTTTTTTGGGTTATTACCCTGAGTCAGTATCCAAGACTTTCTTATGCCATTTGTATTATACTGCTATGTAAAGTTTTGATGATTAAAGAATAGTATTTGTTTTCTGTCCCTGTATGGTGCTTCTTCTTCTTCTTGCGTGAAGCTGATTATAGGTTTTTTCCTGATTTCATGGTATCAGAGCTTTCTGCTTTTTGAACCTCAATACCCAGGAAACATTTGATTGGACCAAGGTGTTTCAACTTGAATTTGGTAGCCATGCTGCTGATCAGCTTGGAGATCTTGGTTGAATTGTTGTCGGTAATGAGAAGACCGTCGATGTATATGAGCACAAACATTTTGAATGTTGTTCTAATGATATAATAGGAGGGATGGATCAGTCTTGCTGAAATGAAAATCATTAGCTAAGAAGTCGGAGAATGTAATAGACCACTCTCGCGGAGCCTGTTAAATTGAGCCGTATGGTGATTTCTTGAGCAATCATATATAATTTGCGAATTGTAGGTGGTTGTTTCATGTAAATTGTTTCATTAAGGTTTCCATAGATGAAGGCATTGGAGATGTCAGATTGAAGTATATTCCACTTGTAATGAAGAGCCATTGAAATGAGAATGTGAATGGTGGGGAGTTCAGCGACCGGGCTGAAAGTTTTGTGATAGTTGACTCCGAACTCTTGTTTATGTCCTTGAGCGATGAGGCATGTCTTATGACGTGTGACTTCACCGAAAAAAGTTAAGTTTGGTTGTATATGTGCACCTAAAGCCAAGAATGGGTTGATTAACTTTGGAAGGAGCCATGGTCCAGGTGCCCTGTCGCTGAAGTGCGATAAACTCATCTATCATAGCTTTCTGCCGTTGAGGTAGTTTAGAAGCTTGATTGAAGCAGGTGGGGTTAGGAGGTTGCTGAGCTTGGTGTTGGGTAATGTGTAGACCCGGTCCACTGAATTTAATTAGCTTCCTAATTAAGTATCCCACCTACCACTCACCTACTACACCCACCTACCTCCCACCTACCACTCTCATGGTTTCTATAAATAGTCTCTTTTGGTTTAAAAGAAAAGATAAACCAAGCCAAGTCCTCTTGAGAGCTAAGAGAAAAAAAAGGAAGAGAGAGAGAGGAAGGGAGAGTAGAAAATAGAGATTTTCTTGTAAACGTCGAGGCGCTCGACGGTGTAATTTCTCAAAGAAATAAAATCCTCTGCAGCTCCGTGGACGTAGGCAAATTTGCCAACCACGTAAATCTGTGTGTCGCTCTAGTGTTTTTTCTGCGTGCAATTTTTTTCTAGTTCCATTTTTTGCTTTATTGCCATCATTTTTCACAACACTTGGTGTAGTAGATTTAGTTTTGAATGGGTTTGAGATGTCTGACCAAAGAAAAATATGTTGAGATTTTCATACCTATTTTACACTGATTTTAATGATATTGCACTCTTAAAAAAGGTATTTTTGATGTTTTATTGCAGGAATGATGAATTAGGGTCATTGGAGCAAAAAGATAGAAAGGTATTTTTGATGTTTTGTTGCAGGAATGATGAATTAGGGTCAATAGAGCAAAAATATGCAAAATAATGTATCTTTAATGTTTTGTTGCAAGTATATTGAATTGTGGTCATTGGAGCAAAAAGATGCAAAAAAGAGTGAATTTGGAGCAAAAATGACCAACATATGAAGATTTGATCTTGGGCGCCGTCGGCGATGTATTTGATCTTGGGCGCCGACGGCAGGCTCGACGCCGTCGACTGCAAGTTTTTGTCGAGAGTCCAGAATTAAATATTCTAGAAGGTTGTCGATGGCGAGCACGTTGGTTCTCTCAACAGATGCATTGAATGTGGATAATTTTTGAATAGACGCTTGGGCAACTCTTGAAAACTCTTCTACAACTTAAAAAAAAAAACAATTTGGAGGTTGAAAAGGGGTGTCCACGGGGTGTCCGCAGAGTCTTTGTTGTTTGTGGTTCCAATTAGAGTGTAGAGAGTGGTTAGTATTGTGAGGAATTCTTCGAGAGATTGTAAAAGTGGAAGGAAAGTGAGAGATTTCTTCCTCCTTGCCGCTTCGAAGGAGAATTCTGTGTGCTGTAAAGAAATGAAGAGATTCAGAGGAACTTCATGGAGTTTGCTTGGGGAGGAATTAGAGGTAAGTTGTATTTATTATTGAAGTTTGTATGACTTTGCTTTTATATATAAATTTCAAGTTTTGTTGTATCTTCTCCATGAGTTTTGAGTAGTTTTCTCTGTTTTCCTCCTTGTCTTGAGATTTTGTGAAATGGTGATTTGAATTGGTTGTGCCATGAGAATGTTGAAGAAGTTATGATAATCTTTTCACTTCAATCTTAATTTACTTTCAATTTGGCCAATCGATTTGTTAAAATATGTTGAGTTTTACAACTAAAGTGAAGATTACATTCAAGATTTGGGGAGGTTAGAGTCCTTGAAAGTTGGGTGCAAATAAATAGGGAAATAAAAATTATCGGTCGTAGAATTGGAGATTTTAGAGTNCTTAACATTTTATGGCTACATGATTAGGATTGTCAAAACGACTCTTGTTCGTGAACTGCTCGTGTTAGGCTCACCAAGCAACCGAGCCAAAAACGAACACTCTTTTTCAGCTAAAGCTTTATAGTCGAACACGAGTTGAGTTCAACTCGTTCACAACCCTACTTGACATTGCCTCTCCATGCAGGGATTAGACCCCATGACCATTGCTGCAGTATTCTCTGCAGCTCATCACATTGCAGACAAACAAATTGATGCAGAGGAATGCTTCGTGCTGAGATTAGACGTGGATGCTTCTAAACTATCTTATCAGAGTGACAACACAGTCGAAATAATCGAACACATGATGTTTGGCAGCTTCAGCGAGAGGAGCGGACTTATGCTGCACCTGGAAGACTCTCAGTTGATGAGAATTCAGTATTGTGGAGGGCAGGGGATGTACTGGAAGACCACCATGAGCTCATGGATGAAGGATTATGAGGCAATTGATGGAGTTATGGTGGCTCGTTCAGGGAGATCTGTGGTGAAATTGGAGCAGTTTGGGGTGGAGGGGGAGAAGATGATGGCTGGTTCGATGATTATGGAGGAGAAATGGATCATTGATGATGTTGATTTTAAGGTCTCTGGATTGAGTGCTGATTTCTTTATTCCCCCTGAAGAGATAAAGACATAATTGTTAGCTTATTTTGCAACAGTTATTATTGTACCTTTTTTTTTTTTGCATGAAAGTTGATTAGTATGTATTAGATGTGTTAAATATGCAATAATGATGTGATTTTGTTTTTGTTTTTGGATTATAGATACATATCATAACATTTTTTTGGGTTATTACCCTGAGTCAGTATCCAAGACTTTCCTATGCCATTTGTGTTATACTGCTATGTAAAGTTTTGATGATTAAAGAATAGTATTTGTTTTCTGTCCCTGTATGTTGCTTCTTCTTCTTCTTCTTGGGTGAAGCCGATTATAGGCTTTTTTCCTGATTTCATGGTATCAGAGCTTTCTGCTTTTTGAACCTCAATACCCAGGAAGCATTTGATTGGACCAAGGTGTTTCAACTTGAATTTGGTAGCCATGCTGCTGATCAGCTTGGAGATCTTGGTTGAATTGTTGTCGGTAATGAGAAGACCGTCTATGTATACGAGCACAAACATTTGAATGTTGTTCTAATGATATAATAGAAGGGATGGATCTGCCTTACTGAAATTAAAATCATTAGCTAAGAAGTCGGAGAATGTAATAGACCACTCTCGCGGAGCCTGTTAAATTGAGACCGTATANATGGCTGGTTCGATGATTATGGAGGAGAAATGGATCATTGATGATGTTGATTTTATGGTGTCTGGATTGAGTGCTGATTTCTTTATTCCCCCTGAAGAGATAAAGACATAGTTGTTAGCATATTTTGCAACAGTTATAATTGTACTTTTCTTTTTGCATGAAAGTTGATTAGTATGTATTAGATGTGTTAAATATGCAATAATGATGTGATTTTGTTTTTGTTTTTGGATTATAGATACATATCATAACAATTTTTTATGTTATTACCCTGAGTCAGTATCCAAGACTTTCCTATGCCATTTGTATTATACTGCTATGTAAAGTTTTGATGATTAAAGAATAGTATTTGTTTTCTGTCCCTGTATGGTGCTTCTTCTTCTTCTTGGGTGAAGCGGATTATAGGTTTTTTTACTGATTTCATGGTATCAGAGCTCTCTGCTTTTTGAACCTCAATACCCAGGAAGCATTTGATTGGACCAAGGTGTTTCAACTAGAATTTGGTAGCCATGCTGCTGATCAGCTTGGAGATCTTGGTTGAATTGTTGTTGGTAATGAGAAGACCGGCTATGTATATGAGCACAAATATTTGAATGTTGATCTGATGATATAATAGGAGAGATGGATCCGAGTTGCTGAAATGAAAGTCATTAGCTAAGAAGAATTTAGAGGATGTGATAGCTGTCGTGAAGCCTACTAATTTGAGAGTGTCTAGTGATTTTTTGAGCAAGCATATATGATTAGGGAATTGCGGGTCTTAAAACCTCTCTGGTTTTTTCCCCTAAACTGTTTCATTGAGGTTTCCATGGAGGAAGGCATTGGAGATGTCGGATTGAAGTATATTCTAGCTGTGATGAAGAGCCATTGTAATGAGGATGCGAATTGTGGGGAGTTCAGCAACTGGGTTGAACGTTTCATGATAGTTGACTCTGAACTCTTGCTTGTGTCTTTGAGCGATGAGGCGTGTCATATGGTGTGTGACTTCACCGAAAGAGTTAAGTTTTTTGGTATATGCCCACCTGGAGCTAAGAATGGGCTGGTTAACTAGGGAAGGAGCCATGGTTCAGGTGCCTTATCGCTGAAGTGCGTTGAACTCTTCTGTCATAGCTTTTCGCCATTGAGGTAGTTTAGATGCTTGGGTGAAGCAAGTAGGATTAGAAGGTTACTGAGTTTGGCGTAATATATTTAGTTTTTGAATGAGTTTGAGATGTCCTATTTTGGATCTTGTGCTCGTAGGGTGTGTCAGTGGAGCTATATGGGTGGATTGTGGTGGTTGAGAAGATGTAGGATAATGGGATGTTGTTGTTTCAATTGAAGTGTGATGAGGTGGGGGGGTTGAGGAAGGAAGGTTGAAAGATGGGGGTTGTAAGAATGTTGTTGTGTTAGGAAATATGGTGGAATGTTGGCTGAGTTGTATGGCTAATTTGCTTTTAAAGAAGAGATGTTTGTAGGAATGAAAAAGTTCTTTCATCAAAGATCATGTGTCTTGAGGCAGTGATTTTGTTGGTGTTGGGATTATAGCATTTGTAGCCCTTATGCCGGGGAGGGTTGCCAAGGAATATGCATTGAACCGATCTAGGTTGAATTTTGTGTGTGGTTTGAGGTTTCCTCCATGGATAGCGTGTGCACCCAAAAATCCGGCTATGAGTGTATGTCGGTGAAGATTTACGGAGCTATTCATATGGGGAATGTGGTGGGTAGTTTTAGTGGACATGCATTTGATTGATGAGATGATCGGTTGTTAGAAGGTTATCAGTCTAAAAGTTATACGGGGCATGAGTGGTCTCTATAAAGTGTTTGTACTTTCATTCACCACTCAGGAGCGCATGGGCAAAGTACTGGTGAAAAATATCATTTTCAGTAAAAAACAGATTGATGTTGTGATTGTTATATTTGCCTCCACCATCAGAGTGAAGAATTTTTATTGTGGTATTGATTTGATTTTGTAGTAAACAAATGAAATTTGGGTGATCAGTGTTGTTTGAGATTTGGCATGCATAAGAAATACCCAACAAAATCGAGAAATGACATCAACAAAAGTCTCCTTCTCGATTGAAAGCCGATTCTATATTTTTCTCTAATTTCAAATTGCGCAGGCATGTAACGTAGAGATGGATGAAAATAGAATTTGATGAGAAGCTAAAACACAAACAAATTAATTTAAATGTGCCATAAAGATTGATAAAAGATGAGTTTAAACATTACATCGATATACATATCGACAAAATTTTTTTTTGTCGCTAATTTTTGACAAGTAGCTTATCATAAATATTCTTATATGCTTTAAGTATTTACTGATTGACATCTCTTCATAATTATTTATTACAAAAAATATCAACAATCCACTAATGTTTTGCAAATTTGGGTACAACCATACCCAAGCTTGAATCATGCCACCTCCAAGCTTTTGCTCTTTCATTCCTATTTGCCCTCAATGATTGTCAGGACTTGCCCATTCTCCCTTCCTCCCTCATTCTCTGTCACTCTCAACACTTTGAGAAATTATTACCCGTAAACTTCGCACTTACTGATAACGGTAGATGAAGAGACCACGTCACATAAGATTTGATGTTGCATAGTCTCTCCATCCACCATTATTCGTACATCCGAATGTCCGCATAAAATAGTTTTCCCTTCAATTTTTATCCTCACCTCTTTACATCCCTTTTTGGTGTTGAAACCATAATAGTAGACTCATGTGTCACTGTCCCTCTTCCTCCCAAGGTTAAAAATATCTAAAAAAATTTACTAGTTATATAATTTTGCCTGCCAGCTCAACCAAGTACGTTACATACTTGCAGATTTTACTCAACTCATCAGAAATGTGTATTTGCCAATTAAGATGACTATAATGCTAAGGAATAGACTAAGAACTGAATTTACTCGAGAAGCAAAAGATATAAAAATTCTATTTTGATTAAGTATTGGTACTAAAAAAATGAATTGTAGTGCCGAAAAATGATAAATTTTTTAGGAACATCATAGCAGTATTTTCTTATACACATCATATATTTAATCAGACGTGCAGCAAAATATTTCTCAAAATGCTTTGTGTTAAATGCTGGAGATCAATTTCGCCAACTCCTGTTCCCACCTCCTCATGTTTAGCGAGTCGGCGCCAATTCCCGCCTCCCACTCGATCGCGACAGGTCGCGAATAGTCGTGACATCTCCCGACGAGAACCGTTCCCACCTCCATTTCGCGAAACACCGCCTCCTTTCATCTTGAAGCTTCCTGTTCGCGATAATGTCTTCGTACGACTCTCTTTTTTGTTCTAAGCCACATTTTTGTGTTCTTCTTTGGGCTTCCTTGAGATAGAGGAAGAGTTCTTCGGGCTTCCTTGGGACATAGAAAGAGAAGTGCAATAAGTAGTTTTTTGCGGTGGAGGAAGATAGAAGATGAAGATTGTTATCTTTTGGCTTCTTCTTAGTGGTTTGTGGCAGAAGAGAAATTGAGCTTGTTTCTCCTGTAATTTTATCTTCTTCGGTGTATCTCATTGTAGATTTTCTTCGGTGTATTTCGGTGTAGAGAGAGAAGAACAGAGAGAATAAGAGAGTGCAACGAAGTGAGAGATTCCTCTTGTAAGTTGAGGTGATCGACTAGTGTACCTCAAGTAGTAAAATCCTATGCGACTCTGTGGACGTAGGCAATTTGCCGAACCACATAAATCTGCGTGTTCTTTTCTGGTGTGATTTTTCTCATTCTATTTTTCGCTTCGTCAAAGACCGTTCTTCTATTTGATTTATATATATACCACGTCAACTGATATATATCATATCTAGTTCGCAACAATTAGTATATCTTATATCTCGCAACAACACTTTGAAGCTTTTGAACTCTATGAATTAAACTCCATCAGTCGTACAGATTGATGTTAATAGTTAATAGATACTTCATTGATTTATTTGCATTTTAATACTTCAGATATCTGTTATTATCAGTAACTAGTTGGAACTGCAAAGTCGTTTCTTGCTATGAATACAAGTGCAAGACATTTATCCGCTTAAGTTGGCAAATTTGACTTTCCAGGTCAATGTTTAATAGTTAAGAAAGGCTAATGATGAAAAAGATTTTACCTGACATTGTAAAACCGGTTTAAAAATTATGTTTTTTACAATTATTTACTTATTTTACAGGAAGCCATCTCAAGGGCTGTCAAAACGGCTCGTTGTTCGTAAACTGCTCGTGTTTGACTCGTTCGCTAAGTTAACGAGCCGAACACGGATAACACAAACAAGTATTTGTCTGTTTGTGTTCGGTTCGTTTTGGCTCGAAATACAACTAATTAATTAATTAATTATATATATATATTTATTTGATGAACAGTTTTTTAAAAAAAAGATTAATTGACTACAAGGCTACAAAGATTTATAATCAATTAAAAGTATTAATTAAGAAAATAGTATAAAAATTATTAAATTAGATTCAAATGATCTTTTAAGTCTTGCCCAAATCCTTAACATCTTATGGCTACGTGATTTGAGTTGTCAAAACGACTCTTTGTTCGTGAACGGCTCATGTTCGACTCGCTAAGCAAACGAGCCGAACACAAACACACTTTTTGAGCTAGAAATATAAACGAGCCGAACTCAAGCTGAGCCTGGCCTCGCTCTTGTTCGGCTCGTTTACACCCCTAGCCATCTCTCCTACATTTTGTGAACGATAAAATTAGCATAAAACTAAGCATTAAGTACGTAATTAAACGAGCAACATTTTCATGGTTACAGCTTAAGACATTATATCAGCTGAATAAGAACAAGCTAAGAGCATACTGTAGGAGCTACCAAGCATTCGTATGTTTTAACAAAAGATGAAATATTTTATGACCCGTGCATCGAATATTATTCATTACGAGGGAAAAAATTTACGTGCGGATAAAGTAGGTACTGACAGGTGCAAATTCGGTGATATTCATCATAATACTACCAATCTGTACATACACCATCCGCACATAATATTTCCTTTTATTATTAGAGGGAAGTTATTTTCTTTCTAAAAATTCTTAAACGAGTTTTCTAGTATGCACTGATCGCCAATAATAACGATGATGATGACAATAGTAATAATAGTAATAATGACATTTACAGACATACCTCACACGAACGTTACATACCATCACATCAAAAATAGCACTATCATAAGCATATTCAATGTGAAAAACACCTTTTCATGCCTAAATTCTTAAAACCAAGGGTGGGTCATGAATGTAAATATCATATTTTAGGTGTTAGATATGTACATGCATCAGAATAGTGTGCTATGTATGCAACTTTTTATGATAATAATAAGAATTAAGCTACAGGCTGACAAAGCATTTATGAAAGGCATCATAATGTCAACTTTGGTTCATTAGTTTTCTTATAAGAAGGAAAAAAAGCTAACCACAAGGCTTGGAACTTAGTTATATCCATATCATCACTTAGAAGTTTTGGGCCAACCTGAAAACTACTCGGTTTTAATGCTCATTGTTAATGATAATTCGCTGTCAAACAAGGAAGAAATTCTCACAAGCAACCAAATACATCATTTTTGTCTGCTATTGTTGAAATTATTGTTTTCTGCAAACAAAAGATCAGTATTTAATTGTTTGAGAAGAAAGTCAAGACCGAAGGGTGAGGTTAAGAGAGTGAAGAATAGTCTTTCAATTGAAAATTTGGCTTGCATAAAGAATTCTAATTAAGTGTTTGTATGATTTTGCTTAATTTGGCTTAGACTTAACTAATGATATTTTCTTTGTATGTGAGGAGCATGCTAGCTAGTACTGTAAAATATGTTAGCTCAGTACATTTTCATAAATAAAAAGATTCAACTTGTTTGAACAAGATAATATACACACACACACATATGTATGTATGTATGTATATATGTATGTATGTATGTATATATATAGACACACACATACATGTATGTGTGTGTATATATATACATACATATGTCGCGTACTCAGATTAGTTGGTTGGGCATTTGCTTGACAGCTGTAAGTCTCTTCTAGTTTAAGGTTCGATTCCCCTCCAGTGTAGAATGTGATACTCGAATTTTGAGAGACATGAGGAATCACTATAGCTTATATAATAGCCTCTGGCTATATATATATATATATATATATATATATANGATAAAATGTTTATATGATTTTGCTTAATTTGGCTAACACTTAACTAATGACATTTTCTTAGTATGTGAGGACCATGCTAGCTAGTATTATAAAATATGCTAGCTCAGTACATTTTCATAAATAAAAAGATTCAACTTGTTTGAACAAGATAATACACACACACACACACACATTTATATATGTATGTATGTATGTATGTATGTATGTATGTATGTATGTATGTGTGTATATATATAGATAAATACATATATGTATGTCATATATGTATATATATCTATATATGCATACATGTATGTATGTATCTATATGTATATATATATATATACACATACAGGTATGTGTGTGTATATATATACATACATATGTCGCGTACTCAGATTAGTTGGTCGGGCATTTGCTTGTCAGCTGTAAGTCTCTTCTGGTCTAGGGTTCGATTCCCCTCCAGTGTAGAACATGGTACTCGAATTCTGAGAGTCATGAGGGATCGCTAGAGCTTATATAATAGCCTCTAGCTATATATATATATATATATATNGTTTAAAACTAAGGAATGATGTATTGTTGTAGATATTCTCGCTGTTGAAGACGGCCGTGCTGCCCACCATGTAAGCTCCAAGCTCCTCGTTGTAGCAGAGTTCAAGTTTTCTAGGTCATTTGGTTATAATTTCAAATCAAGTGA
>JXCR01020645.1:191928-203618 GCA_002079205.1 Phalaenopsis hybrid cultivar
TATAGTCAACTTAATGAGTTCCATAATTTCATTTAGACCGTGGGAAGCCTCGTTAGCAACCGTAGGTCCAACTTAATGAGCAAAATGAACTTATCAAACCCAACTTAATGAGTTCCATAATTTCATTTAAACCGTGGGAAGCCTGAATGAATTTATCAAACCCAACTTAATGAGTTCCATAATTTCATTTAAACCGTGGGAAGCCTCGAAACCCAACTTAATGAGTTCCATAATTTCATTTAAACCGTGGGAAGCCTCGTTAGCAACCGTAGGTTACTTAATGAGTTCCATAATTTCATTTAGACCGTGGGAAGCCTCGTTAGCAACCGTAGGTTAATTAATGAGTTCCATAATTTCATTTAGACCGTGGGAAGCCTCGTTAGCAACCGTAGGTTACCTTCTCCGAGGGATTCCCGATCATCCGATAGAGACGTCTTAATTTAGTTGCAATTTTAGTTTTGTGTCGAGGGTTCCCGATCTTCCAATAGAGATGGCCTCGTTAGCAACCGTAGGTTACCTCCTCCGAGGGGTTCCCGATTTTCCAATAGAGACAATATTTATCGTAGGTTACCTCCTCCGAAGGTTCCCGATCTTCCAATAGAGACGTTTTAATTTAGTTGAAGTGTCAGTTTTGTGTTGAGGGTTCCCGATCTTCCAATAGAGATGGCCTCGTTAGCAACCGTAGGTTACCTCCTCCGAGGGGTTCCCGATTTTCCAATAGAGACAATTAATTTAGTTGAAGTTGTATTTTGTGTGATGTTTGTGATTAAATTTTGTCCGATAGAGACTTTTTAATAAGTTGTAGTTTTATGTGATGTTTCTTCCCGATCTTCCAATAGAGACATATTAATTTAGTTGAAGTTGTATTTTGTGTGATGTTTGCCCGATTTTTCACTAGAGGTATATTAATTTAGTTGAAGTTGTATTTTGTATGATGTTTGTGATTAAATTTTGAGTTGTTTTAATTTTTGAAAATGATTTATGCAATTTTATATTTTCTATGCAGGTATATAAATACAAGCATAAATAAAAGTGCGGTAAGGAAGTACAAGAAAGACTGTAAATTGCGGTAAACTGTAAAAGTGTACCTGGAGAGTCTTCTCGTTCCACCACCTGCAACTCAAAATGCATGTCAGANTAGCCTTTTTTTTTCCCTCTATATTTTTTGTTGTTTTGCGTAGAGAAAATATTGCAGTTCTCCACATGTGTGGACGATCAATGGTTGGGTGACAATTCAACATGATTGGGCCCCGCCTTAGCATGCATGTCGCATTGTTGCCCGTTAATTGGCCGTTCACATGGAGATATTATTGCATACGGACACAACATGCATCTCTATATGCGGTGTCCGATTCTGACCGTAGATCACCGTGATCTACGGTCAGGATATATTTCAGTTTTTTTTTTTTAATTTTAGGTGGGGCCCATCGAAATATATCATGACCGTAGATCACCTGATTTACGGTCAGAATCAGACACCACATACAAGATGCATGCGGTGTCCGCCCGTATGGAATAATTTTTCGTCATATTTTCTCCTGCAGCATGAGATGTGGATGGACACAATATTTATCTTGTAGAGTTACATGGGGTGTTGATGCTGGGTATGGAGAGACAATTGAGGGACAGGTTTTTAAAATAGATTAGGTTTTAAATTAGTAAAAAAAAAGGATATTTTTTCAATTTTTTTAAGAAATAGTGTAAGTGTGACGTATTTTTGTTGTATGACGTGGCACAAAAATCATTATTTAATTAAATATAAATTTTTTTATTAAAAATTAAGCCTATTTTAAAAACCTAATAATTTAAAAAGTTTAATTTTGGAAAAATGTAATTAATTTTTAATAGATGAATATTTAAACTTAATAAATTTAAGTTTCTATTATAATAATAAATTCATTTAATTTTGAATAAATTTTAAATATCAAATTTTAAATAAAAAATAGTAACTTAATTTTAAAAAAACTCAATTCTAAAAGACAAATTAATTTTGAAATTTTAAACTTTTTATAAAGATATATTTTATCTCAAAAATTTATACATGAATATTATTAAACTATAATCTAAATAAGATATACCTGAGTATGTTTTACATTAAAATTTTAGACCCAATACATAACCACTTAAGCTGAGATTAGATCAACTTCGGCTCAATAGCTCCTTAAGCTAAATTAAGACCTATTTCATATTAATAGTTGTAAGAAGAGAAGCCCTTCAAAAAATACATATAAGACTGAATGGACTCTACAAGAGAAATTAACCTACAATCCCTCCCATCANTAGTAAGTTAATTTAAAAAAAAAACTCAATTCTAAAAGACAAATTAATTTTGAAATTTTAAAATTTTTATAAAGATATATTTTATCTCAAAAATTTATACATGAATATTATTAAACTATAATTTAAATAAGATATACTTGAGTATGTTTTACATTAAAATTTTAGACCCAATACCCAATACATAACCACTTAAGTTGAGATTAGATCAAGTTCGGCTCAATAGCTCCTTAAGCTAAATTAAGACCTATTTCATATTAATAGTTGTAAGAAGATAAGCCCTTCAAAAAATACATATAAGACTGAATGGACTCTACAAGAGAAATTAACCTACAATCCCTCCCATCANACTGAGTATATTTTACATTATAATTTTAGACCCAATACATAACCACTTGAGTTGAGATTAGATCAACTTCGGCTCAAGAGCTCCTTAAGCTAAATTAAGACCTATTTCATATTAATAGTTGTAAGAAGATAAGCCCTTAAAAAAATACATATAAGACTGAATGGACTCTACAAGAGAAATTAACCAACAATCCCTCCCATCATCTAGGAGCAAAGCCAGGTTATATCCACAATGAACAATTACTTCCCATAAAACTTATAATTTTCTCCATATAAATACTAAAACTAAACTTTTTTCCTTATCTATATTAAATAATTTAGTATATATTTACTTACCCAATACTATATATATATATANACCTACAATCCCTCCCATCACCTTGGAGCAAAGCCAGGTTACATCCACAATGAACAATTACTTCCCATAAAATTTATAATTTCTCCATATAAATACTAAAATTAAATTTTTTTTCCTTATATAGTTTAAATAATTTAGTATATATTTACTTACCCAATACTAAAAAATAAATAAATATTTAGTAATGTTATATCTTCTTAAAAATTAAATATTTACCCAGCACGAAGCAACAAGTTTTCACTTGAAATTAAGGTTGGCAAAACGGCTCGTTGTTCTCAAACAACTCGTGCTCGACTTGTTAAGAAGCTCGTGTTCGGCTCGTTCGACAAGTTAACAAGCCGANAAAAAATTAAATATTTATCCAACACGAAGCAACAAGTTTTCACTTGAAATTAAGGTTGGCAAAACGGCTCGTTGTTCACGAACAACTCGTGTTCGACTAGTTAAGAAGCTCGTGTTCGGCTCGTTCGACAAGTTAACAAGCCGAACACGAACAAATTTGTTCGTGTTCGGTTCGTTTTGGCTTGAAATACTACTAATCAATTATATATATTTATATATATATATATATACATCTTTGATGAGTAATTTTTAAAAAAAATTAATTAACTACAAGGCTACAAAGATTTATAATCAATTAAAAGTATTAATTAAAAATTAGAATAAAAATTATTAAATTAGATTCAAATGATGTTTTAAATATTGTCTCAATCCTTAACATCTTATTTGTCAAAACGACTATTTGTTCGTGAACGACTCGTGTTCGGCTCGCTAAGAAAATAAGCCGAACACAAACACACTTTTCAGCTTGAAATATAAACGAGTCGAACACGAGCAATGCGTGGGCTCGCTCGTGCCCGGCTCGTTTACACCCCTAAATGCATGTTATGGTCCCATATTTATAGAAGATGAAAGGATAAAATACAAAATTACGTAACTAACCTCACTCTAATGAGAGTTGCATAGGGTATTCTAGTGTCGTCCGGGACTATCGTTTAAATGCTATTCAGTTGGCAGAGCTCGTTAGTCGACAAGCTGAGATGACCGACCATGGGTGGCTGATCGGTTGGCTGGTTGGACAAGGGCAGCCAACCGGAGTAGCCAACGACTCTGTTGTGTTGTTCGTCATAGAAAACCCATTTTCAGATTCAGAGAGTTGAGTTCTTCCCGAGCAAACATTTTTGTTAGACAAAAAGCCCCCAAGTCTCTTAATTTTTAGAAGCAAAATTGTGATAAGAATGAGAGACTTTAAATACAAAAAATGCGATGACAGTGATGTACTAGTNAAGCCTTTTTTTTCTCTATATTTTTATTTGTTTTGCGTGGAGAAAATATTGCAGTTCTCCATGTGTGTGGACGACCAATCATCGGGAGACAATTCAACATGATTGGACGCCACCTTAGCATGCATGTCGCATTGTTGTCCGTTAGTTGGCCGTTCACATGTGAGGATGAAGGAAAATATTTGTGTGCATAAGAAGTATGCAGCGATGCGTACGTTCAGAGATTATTCAGGGGGTATAGGAGGATTATATCGGGGCTATACCTCTCTGTAACCTCCTTGTAACCTCCATGTAACCTACAAATGAGTTTCGCACTTCTGTAGTTTCATGAGAACAAATAAGTTACACAGATGTTACATGGGAGTTACACGGAAATTACAAGGGAGTATAACCCGGATATGTATAACCCCTGACGTACGCAACACTGCGTACATCTTATGTACGCAAAAGGATGAAGGACATGATAGTTTCTCCTGCAGCATGCAGATGTGGATGAACACAATATATATCGTGTAGAGTTACATGGGGTGTTGATGCTGGGTATGGAGAGACATTTGAGGGACAGGTTTTTAAAATAGATTAGGTTTTAAATTAGTTAAAAAAAAAAAAAGGATATTTTTTCAATTTTTTTAAGAAATAGTCTAAGTGTGACTTATTTTTGTTGTATGACGTGGCACAAAAATCATTATTTAATTAAATATAAATTTTTTAATTAAAAATTAAGCCTATTTTAAAAACCTAATAATTTAAAAAGTTTAATTTTGGAAAAATGTAATTAATTTTTAATAGATGAATATTTAAACTTAATAAATTTAAGTTTCTATTATAATAATAAATTCATTTAATTTTGAATAAATTTTAAATATCAAATTTTAAATAAAAAATAGTAACTTAATTTTAAAAAAACTCAATTCTAAAAGACAAATTAATTTTGAAATTTTAAACTTTTTATAAAGATATATTTTATCTCAAAAATTTATACATGAATATTATTAAACTATAATCTAAATAAGATATACCTGAGTATGTTTTACATTAAAATTTTAGACCCAATACATAACCACTTAAGCTGAGATTAGATCAACTTCGGCTCAATAGCTCCTTAAGCTAAATTAAGACCTATTTCATATTAATAGTTGTAAGAAGAGAAGCCCTTCAAAAAATACATATAAGACTGAATGGACTCTACAAGAGAAATTAACCTACAATCCCTCCCATCATCTTGGAGCAAAGCCAGGTTACATCCACAATGAACAATTACTTCCCATAAAATTTATAATTTCTCCATATAAATACTAAAATTAAATTTTTTTCCCCTTATATAGTTTAAATAATTTAGTATATATTTACTTACCCAATACTAAAAAATAAATAAATATTTAGTAATGTTATATCTTCTTAAAAATTAAATATTTACCCAACACGAAGCAACAAGTTTTCACTTGAAATTAAGGTTGGCAAAACGGCTCGTTGTTCTCAAACAACTCGTGCTCGACTTGTTAAGAAGCTCGTGTTCGGCTCGTTCGACAAGTTAACAAGCCGAACACGAACAAATTTGTTCGTGTTCGGTTCGTTTTGGCTTGAAATACTACTAATCAATTATATATATTTATATATATATATATATACATCTTTGATGAGTAATTTTTAAAAAAAATTAATTAACTACAAGGCTACAAAGATTTATAATCAATTAAAAGTATTAATAAAGAAAATAGAATAAAAATTATTAAATTAGATTCGAATGATGTTTTAATATAAACAGTAATTATTAAATCTTGCTCAAATCTTTAACATTTTATTGCTACATGATTAGGATTGTCAAAACGACTCTTGTTCGTGAACTGCTCGTGTTCGGCTCACCAAGCAAACGAGCCCAAAACGAACACTCTTTTTCAGCTAAAGCTTTATAGTCGAACACGAGCTGAGTTCGACTCATTTACAACCATACTTGACATTGCCTCTCCATGCAGGGATTAGACCCCATGACCATTGCTGCAGTATTCTCTGCAGCTCATCACATTACAGACAAACAAATTGTTGCAGAGGAATGCTTCGTGCTGAGATTAGACGTGGATGCTTCTAAACTATCTTACCAGAGCGACAACACAGTCGAAATAATCGAACACATGATGTTTGGCAGCTTCAGCGAGCGGAGCGGACTTCTGCTGCACCTGGAAGACTCTCAGTTAATGAGAATTCAGTATTGTGGAGGGCAGGGGATGTACTGGAAGACCACCATGAGCTCATGGATGAAGGATTATGAGGCAATTGAGGGAGTTATGGTGGCTCGTTCAGGGAGATCTGTGGTGAAATTGGAGCAGTTTGGGGTGGAGGGGGAGAAGATGGCTGGTTCGATGATTATGGAGGAGAAATGGATCATTGATGATGTTGATTTTAAGGTGTCTGGATTGAGTGCTGATTTCTTTATTCCCCCTGAAGAGATAAAGACATAGTTGTTAGCTTATTTTGCAACAGTTATTATTGTACCTTTTTTTTTTTGCATGAAAGTTGATTAGTATGTATTAGATGTGTTAAATATGCAATAATGATGTGGTTTTGTTTTTGTTTTTGGATTATAGATACATATCATAACATTTTTTTGGGTTATTACCCTGAGTCAGTATCCAAGACTTTCTTATGCCATTTGTATTATACTGCTATGTAAAGTTTTGATGATTAAAGAATAGTATTTGTTTTCTGTCCCTGTATGGTGCTTCTTCTTCTTCTTGCGTGAAGCTGATTATAGGTTTTTTCCTGATTTCATGGTATCAGAGCTTTCTGCTTTTTGAACCTCAATACCCAGGAAACATTTGATTGGACCAAGGTGTTTCAACTTGAATTTGGTAGCCATGCTGCTGATCAGCTTGGAGATCTTGGTTGAATTGTTGTCGGTAATGAGAAGACCGTCGATGTATATGAGCACAAACATTTTGAATGTTGTTCTAATGATATAATAGGAGGGATGGATCAGTCTTGCTGAAATGAAAATCATTAGCTAAGAAGTCGGAGAATGTAATAGACCACTCTCGCGGAGCCTGTTAAATTGAGCCGTATGGTGATTTCTTGAGCAATCATATATAATTTGCGAATTGTAGGTGGTTGTTTCATGTAAATTGTTTCATTAAGGTTTCCATAGATGAAGGCATTGGAGATGTCAGATTGAAGTATATTCCAGTTGTAATGAAGAGCCATTGAAATGAGAATGTGAATGGTGGGGAGTTCAGCGACCGGGCTGAAAGTTTTGTGATAGTTGACTCCGAACTCTTGTTTATGTCCTTGAGCGATGAGGCATGTCTTATGACGTGTGACTTCACCGAAAAAAGTTAAGTTTGGTTGTATATGTGCACCTAAAGCCAAGAATGGGTTGATTAACTTTGGAAGGAGCCATGGTCCAGGTGCCCTGTCGCTGAAGTGCGATAAACTCATCTATCATAGCTTTCTGCCGTTGAGGTAGTTTAGAAGCTTGATTGAAGCAGGTGGGGTTAGGAGGTTGCTGAGCTTGGTGTTGGGTAATGTGTAGACCCGGTCCACTGAATTTAATTAGCTTCCTAATTAAGTATCCCACCTACCACTCACCTACTACACCCACCTACCTCCCACCTACCACTCTCATGGTTTCTATAAATAGTCTCTTTTGGTTTAAAAGAAAAGATAAACCAAGCCAAGTCCTCTTGAGAGCTAAGAGAAAAAAAAGGAAGAGAGAGAGAGGAAGGGAGAGTAGAAAATAGAGATTTTCTTGTAAACGTCGAGGCGCTCGACGGTGTAATTTCTCAAAGAAATAAAATCCTCTGCAGCTCCGTGGACGTAGGCAAATTTGCCAACCACGTAAATCTGTGTGTCGCTCTAGTGTTTTTTCTGCGTGCAATTTTTTTCTAGTTCCATTTTTTGCTTTATTGCCATCATTTTTCACAACACTTGGTGTAGTAGATTTAGTTTTGAATGGGTTTGAGATGTCTGACCAAAGAAAAATATGTTGAGATTTTCATACCTATTTTACACTGATTTTAATGATATTGCACTTTAAAGTAATGTATCTTTAATGTTTTGTTGCAAGTATATTGAATTGTGGTCATTGGAGCAAAAAGATGCAAAAAAGAGTGAATTTGGAGCAAAAATGACCAACATATGAAGATTTGATCTTGGGCGCCGTCGGCGATGTATTTGATCTTGGGCGCCGACGGCAGGCTCGACGCCGTCGACTGCAAGTTTTTGTCGAGAGTCCAGAATTAAATATTCTAGAAGGTTGTCGATGGCGAGCACGTTGGTTCTCTCAACAGATGCATTGAATGTGGATAATTTTTGAATAGACGCTTGGGCAACTCTTGAAAACTCTTCTACAACTTAAAAAAAAAAACAATTTGGAGGTTGAAAAGGGGTGTCCACGGGGTGTCCGCAGAGTCTTTGTTGTTTGTGGTTCCAATTAGAGTGTAGAGAGTGGTTAGTATTGTGAGGAATTCTTCGAGAGATTGTAAAAGTGGAAGGAAAGTGAGAGATTTCTTCCTCCTTGCCGCTTCGAAGGAGAATTCTGTGTGCTGTAAAGAAATGAAGAGATTCAGAGGAACTTCATGGAGTTTGCTTGGGGAGGAATTAGAGGTAAGTTGTATTTATTATTGAAGTTTGTATGACTTTGCTTTTATATATAAATTTCAAGTTTTGTTGTATCTTCTCCATGAGTTTTGAGTAGTTTTCTCTGTTTTCCTCCTTGTCTTGAGATTTTGTGAAATGGTGATTTGAATTGGTTGTGCCATGAGAATGTTGAAGAAGTTATGATAATCTTTTCACTTCAATCTTAATTTACTTTCAATTTGGCCAATCGATTTGTTAAAATATGTTGAGTTTTACAACTAAAGTGAAGATTACATTCAAGATTTGGGGAGGTTAGAGTCCTTGAAAGTTGGGTGCAAATAAATAGGGAAATAAAAATTATCGGTCGTAGAATTGGAGATTTTAGAGTGATAGACTAAAATCCTCAATTCGGTCCTATCGTTTGGGTGCTGAAGTGTAGATGTTAGCCCTCAGGCGAGGGGAACGCGGGAGCTCCAAAGTGAGAGTCGGTATCCTCTTAGCCTAGCCGCAGATTCAGTAACCAAGCATAAGATTAGTCAATGTTCTTTATGTCTGGTCCAAAGGGTAAAGAATAGGTATGCTCCTATTTGACACAATACAATTTGAACTAATTCAATTTATCCATATACTTAAACTTCTTGACAAGGAGAATGATGTTTTCTTATATATTGAACTTCACATTAGAAACTTTATTAATAGAATTAGTTAATTAAAAGTTTATTAAAATTACATTTTTATTTCAATTGCCTATTAGTGACAAATATGCAATTTGAACTATATTGTTGTGATTAAGTATTGATTTTTTAAATCTTAGTTCGTAGCCTCTAATATTACTCCCTGTGGGATCGATATCCAGGACTCCATTAGAGCCATGTATTACTTGAGCGATACGTATACTTGCATTGATAATGACTTTGCAATTATTGAATATTTTATACATCCATCTTTATCGAATCCATAACTGTAATTAAGTTTTGGTACAGTTGCTGAGGAATTAAATCTTTTAGCAGCAGTATTAAATCTGTCCATATTTATCTTATATTTTAAGCATATATAAAGTCGCTGTGAAGTTTTTGGCGCCGTTTCATCCATATTTATCTTATATTTTAAGCATATAAAAAGTCACTGTCAAGTTTTTGGCGCCGTTGTCAGGGAGTGATTGAGTGAGCCTCTTTTTATAATGTTGATAAGTGTGACTTTGCAATTATTGAATATTTTATACACATCTTTATCAAATCTATAACGTATACTTGCATTGATAAAGGATCGATATCCAGGACTCTATTAGAGCCCTGTATTACTTGAGCGATACGTATACTTGCATTGATAAGTGTGACTTTGCAATTATTGAATATTTTATACACATTTTTATCAAATCTATAACCTTTGTCAAGTTTTTGGCGCCGTTGCCGGGGACTTAAATCTTCTAGCAACAGTATCAAATTCTTGTATTTTTAAGCATAGTCAAGTTTTTGGCGTGTTGCCAGGGATTTAAATCTTCTAGCAGCAGTATTAAATTCTTGTATTTTTAAGCATATATAAAGTCACTGTAAGTGTCCTATTTGGATGTTGTGGTCATAGGATGTGCAGGTGGAGTTATATGGGTGGATTGTGGCGATTGAGAAGTTGTAGGAGAATGGGATGTTGTTGGTTCAGTTGAAGTGTGATGAGGTGGGGAGATCGAGGGAGGAAGCTTGAAAGATGGGAGCTGTAAGAATGTTGTTGGTGTTAGGAAATATGAAGGAACGTTGGATGAGTTGTGTGGCTAATTCATTTGAAGGAATGGAAAAGTATTTTCATCAAAGTCTATGTGTCTTGAAGTGATGATTATTGGTGTTGGGATTGTAGCATTTGTAACCCTTACAATAGAGAGAGTAGCCAAGGAATATGCATTGAACCGATCTATGTTCAATTTTGTGTGTGGTTTGAGGTTTCCTCCATGGATAACATGCGGATATGAGTGTATATCGACGAAGGTTTATGATATGTTTGTATTGGGGGATGTAGTGGGTAGTTCTAGTGGACATGCATTCGATTGATAAGATGAATCAGTTGTTAGAAGGCTATCGGTCTAGAAGTTATATGGGGCATGAGTTTGGTGTAGTAGGGCACGAGTGATCTCTATAAGGTGTTTGTGCTTTCATTCATCACTCTGTTTTGAGGTTTCCTCAATGGATAGCATGCACACCCAAAAATGCGGATATGAGTGTTTGTCGGTGGAGATTTATGGAGATGTTTGAATGGGGGGATGTAGTGAGTAGTTTTAGTGGACATACATTCGATTGATGAGATGAACGGTTGTTAAAAGGCTATCGGTTTAGAAGTTATAAGGGGCATGTGTTTGATGTAGTAAGGCATGAGTGGTCTCTATAAGGTGTTTGTGCTTTCATTCACCACTCCATTTTGTTCGAGTGTATATTGGTAAAGTATTGGTGAAAAATGTCATTTTCAATAAAAAACTGATTGATGGTGTGATTGTTATATTTGCATCCACCATCAGAGTGAAAAATTTTTATTATGGTATTGATTTGATTTTGTAGTAAACAAATGAAATTTGGGTGATCAGTGTTGTTTGAGATTTGGCATGCATAAGAAATACCCAACAAAATCGAGAAATGACATCAACAAAAGTCTCCTTCTCGATTGAAAGCCTATTCTATATTTTTCTTTAATTTCAAATTGTGCATGCATGTAAGATAGAGATGCATGTGTCGGCACTATTTTTGGTGTGGGGTTTGCCCGTAAGAAGCTGTCGGTCATCAGAATTGAAAACCCGCTTCAGAAGGACGTTTTTTTTTTAAATTTTAGTTTTGAAAAAGATGAAGTCAAACTGACCCCATAATTTTCATAGTTTA
>JXCR01020645.1:244437-266086 GCA_002079205.1 Phalaenopsis hybrid cultivar
ATTTATAAAATTTAATTTTTTTAATATCATAATTTTTTATATATAATAATTTTAAATTATTTTATATTTCGAACAATCACGATTCAAACACGAACGAACGCATCACCGTTTGTGTTTGGTTCGTTTAACTAACCGAATGAAAAAATTTTGTTCACGTTCGTCTCGTTTACTTATCGAACGAATCCAACGCGAACTCATTGACGAACCGAACATAAAGTTTTCGCGAAAAACAAGTTTTTTTGACAACCCTACTTCATCCACGTGTAGGGCTTTGATTTGGTAAAAATATGGGTTTGGGTGTGAGATAGTAAATGCATAAGTGGGTGCTTTGAACGTAAATTTTGATTTAAAAAAACACTAAAATTTGTCAAAAAATCATGACACGAATCTTTATTTAAAAAGACAGAGGTGAACCTAAAAAGACTTGCACACATATTGTATAAAAATGATTTTAATTTATTAGAATTACATAAAAATATGACGCTCAATACGACACAATAGAGAGAAAGGATTCATGTAGCCGACCCTATACAGTGGGATAAAGACTGGTTGTTTTTGTTGGTGTTATATGTAAGAGTATTAATTGTTGAGAGGAACAGGGACCAGCTGTTGGTAGGGTTTATGCCAATGTATCATGGTATATCAAACTGAGGAAGTGGTCCAAAGTTTAAATTATTCATATTTTAAAATTTTTAGGTAATTATTTCAAGGTAATATGTCTCTAAATAAGAAAATTAGGAAATAAAATTAATGATAGGAATTAAGCNAAACTGAACACGAAGTGTTCACAAACAACGAGCTTTTTTGACAGCCCTATATGTAAGTAAATTTTTCATTTTTTTTTTTTGGAGAAAAGAAAAAGAGTTAGAGAATAAGAAACCAAATTACAACTCAAATGACGAACAAATAAAAATAAAGGAGTAACACCAATAAAATATAAGCCAAAAGCAAAGCACCAACAACAAATCCCCAAGGAATATAAACAGTCTACAAGTAGAAGTCCGTAACACTAACAACACAATAACAACAACAAAATAGTCATCCAATTACAACAGTAATTCACAACGAAAAATATGTAGTCAGTCAGGATTCAATAATCCGACAAAGAAAACAAACACAAGAGCAGCAAAAAACTCAACCAAAAAAGAAAACAAAAATAAAAAACAGAAAGCAAAGAATACAAAAGCAAGAAACAAAGAAAAAAAAAAACAATTCACCAGAACTCGGAACTTACCTACAGAAAAGTACTTAAATTCTATCATAGGTTTTTGAATATATAAAAATGTATTTAAAACATGACTGAAATTTAATAACGGTTGGAATTCATCACAGCTCAAAATCCAGCTCAACATCTAAAAAAAATCAAGAAGTAATATAATTAAGCTCAGCAAAGAGTAAAACTTCTTATTAGTTAATAAATAAATCTTACAAATTTTTTAGTATTTTTGTTAATATTATATTTGTATTAAAATAAGTTTAGAGAATTTACATTTATCTTGGGGCAAAACTATCATTACTTTTTATAGTAGGAAAAATCACCGTATATCTTTTAGAAAAAAAATATATGAAGGGGGAGCAAAACTACAAAATTGCCTAAACTATACGAGACAAAATAATTTTTTTTATTATTTATATAGAGAAATTGTAAATTCTAGAGTGGGGCAATAAAATACTCAGGAGATAAACTTGTTTCACTTCTATGTTTATACTTGATGCGTATTGGAAAATTCGCGGTGGTAGAATAATGAATTATCGTCTTAACATTGCACGAGAATTCAACACACATGCATGTAAAAGAAAACAACTAGTATTTACACCAAAAGTTTTTACGTGGAAAACTCGCAAAGAGAAAAAAATCACAAGGCTTGGCTCAGATATGAAAATCTACCGCCGTGAATTTTTCAGCACCACGCATTAATCCTTACCAAGTAAACCCAAAAAACTTATGATATTTTTGTTCATATATTTATGAGTCATTTTGATAAAAATTTATTCACAAACATAAGTTGATGGCGTTCTACACCGTTATAGTCGTGCTCCGAGTCGACCTTGATATAAATCTCTTACATTTACTATTGTTCTAAAAATGTGAGTAACATGACACTATAGTTGAGTTCTACACTGTTATAGTCGTGCTCCGAGTTGATCGTGTTCAAACCAGCATTGCCTTTGGAATCCGCTGATTTAACGTTTGTTTCTGTGGCACAGAGATGTAGCTTGCACGTACAGTTGTTCTCGTGACATAGACCGTTGACGAGACTTCCCTATATGTGTTCAATCCTTAACCTTAAGGTTCAGACAGACAGAATACATGATAGGGACCGTCGTGCTCAGCGGCACGAGTATGATTCAACATCTCAAGGACTTTTAAGACGCATTTTTGACTCTTACGAAGGTCTGAGGACCATGATATGCTCATATTCGATCCTCTGGAGCTCTCACGAGCCCAAATGTTTTGGGGTCTGGCATGACCATGCATGATTCTGGTGTGACCACATCTAACAAGTGGCATGAACACGCCTATATCGGGCGTGACCACACTGAAATGCTCGAAAGCGCCCAGGTCCTTCGGGGCAGAGTGATTATGCCCGAGTGTGGCATAGCCATGTCGTTAAACATAACGCTTGGCATAAATACATTGGCCCTCGGGCATAGAAACGTCCAACTCCCACTTGCGACGCTTTGAACAATGACATGACCACACCCAAGCTTGGCGTGGCCACGTCGCATGTACTCTTTCTCGCAAATTTGGACCACCAGACCTTGGTTTCCCGCCGGCGAGGCGGCCATGACCAGTGGTCCTCCTCCTTCTGTGTGGTTCTTCACACTAATAAGACATGAGAGATATTTTGGGTCCATACTAAAAGTGGAATGTGGCTTTGAACCATCGGATCTTCTTCATGGGCTACTTAACCAAGGGGAGGAGGCTCATTTGTAGGCATAGAAAACCATTAGAGGGGAGAGCTGAGCAAGGTGAGAAGCTTGGGAGGAGCTCTGAGAGAGCTTTCTCGAGAGGATTCTTCATCTCTTTCATGGAGAAGATTAGGATAGTTATTTTTCTCCATATAATTAATCTCCTTCTTCCATTTGACGGTTAGTGACTCTCTGACGAGGATAAATTCTTATAGACTTTAAAGGAGTAGAATTACGGTGAGCTAGTCACCCACATTCTCCAACAAGGAGAGCTTCCTCATTGCTGTAGTGAAGGCAAAATCCAACGGCTTCGTCACTCTCTTCGACGAGGAGAGCTTCCTCTCACAAGAAGAAACACTTTGATTAACCGTTGCGACGGTATAATCTCCTCAACCCTTGCATTTTCTTAGTTAGCCCTAGGATTAGATCTTGCTAGGAATTGTGGATTTTGGTTGTCCAAAAGAGGCGAGTTTGACCGACCACCCGGTATCTTCTGAATCTATTGATTGCCTCTTATCAGACAGTCCGATTGGTTGACGATACTGGTCGACCTGGCCAAACTTTTTTTGATTAGCCAACTTTGTATTGTCGTTTTGGGTTCATCAGCCCATGCTAGCCAAGTTGGTCGGGCAACACTGGTTGGCACAGCCACACGTCTATTGATTGATCGTTTATTTCCTAGAGGAAGCTCTAGGTTATGAAGCACTTGTGTGACCAATTCCCTTGCAAAAGCGAGCGACTTCCCGTCATAAGCCCTAGATCTAAATCCTAGCGGGTTGGAATCCCAAATTCTCATGGCTGTAGTGGTATCTGATCTTCTATGGATAGATCGAAATATTTAACTCACAAAACGGGAAAAGCTTTGCAGCTAGTCCATTTTGCAAGTGGCGGAGAATCGTTCCTCCGAGCATTCGAGAGGGAATTCCCCACACTTGCCCGCTACAGTCAGAGGTAGCTATGCTGCATATCCACTCATGAAAACCCTAAGTGCTTATGTGAGGTCAATAGGATGAGTTCAATGTGTCGTCGAAGTGTTTTGAGTTGTACTGCATGTGCATGATCATTCATGACATTTTACTTGTTGTATGCTTCATCACATGAGCACTTCGATTCGATCAACCACCTCAGCATGATCAATTGAACGTTTTGGGTTAGATTAACCGCCCTAGGATGATCAACCGATCCTTTAGGTTTGATCACCATTAAGTGTCGATCACCCACTTTGGGTTTGATCGGTCGCCTTGGGCCGATCGCCTGCATCTTTGGGTTCGATCTACCGCCATGTGTCGATCATTCACTTTTGGTTCAATCGATTGTCTTGGGTCGATTGCCCCCTCCTTTGGGTTCGATCGAGCGCCACATGTCGATCACTTACTTTGGGTTCGATCGACCATCACGGGCTGATTACCAAATCTTTGAGGTTCAATCAATTGTCATGTATCGATCATATGCTCTTTTGGGTTTGATCGGCTACCCCGACCCGAACACCCTATTTCTTGGGTTTGATATGCCAACCTGGGCCAATTACCCACTCTTTTGTGTCAAACCAATTGTCCTGGATTGGTCGACCCCGCCCACTTCAGTTTGACTGGCCGCCACGACCCGATCAATCAATCACTTGCATACTTGTATGTTTTTTTGCATCATATGGCATGTTTATTTGCATGTGCATGAAAATCTTATTTTGACATGATTTCTATGATATTTCATTGCATGTAAAATATGTTGTCTTATATGCATTGTAAATGACATGTTTGGATGTCTCTTTGAGCATCCATGTGTGGGGTGTCCCTTTAAGCACCCCATTTATGGTGTCTTGTTGAGCACCCACACTTGCAGGTTTCTTCCTTGCATACATCACTGTATGTCGGGGACAAATTACTTGCACACTTTGTGAGGAGTTGCCTCACTTATAGGACTTCTATCTCACTCCTTACGGCGCTTATGCATTTCACATTATGTTAAGTACAAGTCGCACTTCCCAGCCATTAAATTCGTGTGAGGCACAATGTGTGTCCACCTAGGTGAATGATTCTCACTTGAAAGGATCACATCACTTAGTATGTTTGGCACCTGACATTATTGTATGTTTGTCATTTGTATGTCATACGTTTATGATATTTCTCAAATTGTTATTGTATTTTTGTATGCTTGACATTTTCTTATATGTTTGTTGCATACCTTGCATGTTTGCATGCGTACTCAGTGAGTGCCTCTCGGGTAAAGAGTAAATCATCTTCATATGTATGCAAGCTCACTTGCAGTCACTATTTGCTCATTGCATGGCACCACGGGTCCCCCGGGCAAATGTAATTCATTTTCATAAGTAGTTTATTTTACATGTACATCATGTTTTTGTGTGTCATGTTGCATGTATGCATCTTTGCATTCATTTACATGATGTGTGCTTCACCTTTTGGCACACGCCATGATTGTTTCGTGCTTCAGTCGAACAATTACAATGTGAGTTGTTGCATGTTTGTATGCTTGCCCATTTGCCTCAATAGCTTGTCCTAATCGTTAAGATAGTGACCCGTTTTTTGGTCGTGATGCTCAAATGAGCATTACCCACAAGGATATCTCGGCGAGCAATATGAGTTTTTGTATCATGAGCAACAAATAGTAAGACTGTGCTGAAGAACCAATGACTCTAAAGTACGTCACATGCCTCACTGACCCGTATTTTATGTTCCACTATTTTAAAGTATAAAAAAATGAATAATTGTACTACTATAAGTATCATCCACTTTAATTTAAAATTTATATATGTTAGGTTAGATATGAAGTCACTTCTTTTAAATGTCACCCCTTTCTTGTGACTTGCTTTAGATCCTTTGGATATTTAGGATGAGGCCGATGTGGCAACCCGTCAAGTCATATAGTAATTTGAGACTTTACCCTGAGCACTTAGATGATGGCTAAGACACTTTTCGTTAGATGGTGTGTTGGGTTATGACTGGGATGCTAAGTATTATTTTTGATGTCTCTGGCTGTATTTCTCTGTTGACTTGTTTATTCTACCCAAGCGTCACTTTTGTGCATTTGGAGTGCTTGTGTGTGTCGAGTTTTTATATGCATGGTAGTTATTAGGCTTTTCTCTTCTGCAAGGGGATTGTGTCATATATATGCACACACACACATGTACAATATAACAGAAGAGCATGTGATGATTTACATGTTAATGTTTGTTTGCTGGTGCTGCTTAGCTCCCCCACCAGGCATGAACCAGATATGTTTGCATGTTATAACATGTGCTGACATTTTTCTGCAGATCGAGTCTTTCTTTTTGCTTTCCTGTTGCACTTTTTAGAGTTTTAAGAAAGTCTTGTTGTGGAAATAAGATATGAGCATGAGTTCTGAGGCATTTAACGTGGGAACCACATGGCGGGGGACTAGAAGCAAATACTAGTGTCACATATATTAATTTCACATTTTACATTATTGTATTGGATTAGGACCGAACATTTATATGTGGAGTCCGACCGCTATTGTTTTTTTCTGTGATATGTTCATGACCCAGCGGTACCGATCTTTTGTTTATATTTGGCTTGTTTTACTGTTGTACTACATGTTTGTATGCTTTTGATTATTTTCGCTCTTTTTAACTTGTGATTTTGTCTAAAATATAGCATTAAGCTCTTTAAGGACCCAAATATTATAAAACTTTTTTTATAAAAAACCTAATAAAAGATTTAAGAATAATCAACTTTTTTGGATTAAAATATTCAAATGTTTAAAACCTAGACTATACTTTATTGCATTCCTTTGTGTCGGCTCTAAAATGGTTTGCATAGCTGGTTATATCCCAAGTCATCCCTAATAGAGACTCCACGATTAGGACTAGATAACTGCATCACATTGCAGGTGTCGAGGAGAAATTTCTGTGCTTCATCAACCCGACTAGCCAAGCATAAGTTTCTTATACTTAGGTGGTTGTTTAACATATTTAGAATGTTAGAAGCTTCTCCAACCCATGCGGAGAGTAAGTCCGTTGTGGAGAGTGTTTTCAACATTGTAGTTGGACCACTTCTTTACTTTCTTTCCGGTGGCATCTCTATCATTTATTTAGCGAGTATAAGTCTCATCTCCTTGAGCTTCACCTTATAACTATAGGATAGATCTTCCTTCCTTTGACTGTAGGGCTACCGAGACTCACTCAGACACTGCAATTCATGGATTGTTGATGAGGAGTCTTCGGTTGTGTTGGGTTGACTACCTTCATGACTAGGTAGCCTTAGGATCCTAATAGCATAGGATGACGGGTTTGTGGTTCCTCAACCCGATCACCTCTACCTTTTAGGATTACTCCACCCTTTCTCTTGCTGAGCACCTTTGAGCCTTATCTTTCCTTTGAATTTGTTGATATCATCTTGACGACCCGATTACCGATGAGCTGCCGCCCATCTGAGATACGGTGATTCACCTTCTACTCTGGTGGCCCGGTGAGCTTTGAAGTATAAAAACATCTCTGTTAAGATGATTTTGTTTATTTTGTAGGCTCTGTATGCCGACAAGCCGCTACCCATTTGGAATGTGAGAGACTCACTATCTTCCCTGTAGCTTAGCTAAAGCTATAAAGCATCGGGGCGTTCCCATACAGAATAACCACCTTTTGATGGCCTACTCTTCACGTTCATGATAACATAAGTGAAATCTTTTTTATCGAGAGTATTCTTGGGTATCCCCCAAAACATAATTAACTATAGGGATACATTTCCTTGGGAGATTATTGACCCCAGAACAAATTTTTTTTTTGTTCTCTGGTTACGAGTGGCTTATGTAGGGATTCTCTTCTTAAATTTTTTGTTTTGATCTAATCCTGTTCGGACGTATATTCTTGACCCATTACACGAGGATTACATGTATATAAGCCTTCTGCTTTCTTCTTTTTATTTATTTGCCTATTTGTTGTCGTATCTCATTTTTATTTCATTCTTCTCCTCTTCAAATCATTTATATGATTCAGATAAGAGATTATTCGAATAAGGGAATTATACGACGACATATAAATAGATAAGCTAGCGACTTCAAGTTTTTAAAAAGAACCAAGAAAACAACCTTAGGTCTGATCTTTCTACAGATTTATTCAAGTGGCTATATCAAATCAATAATTGTTACCTATGAGGCTAGATTGGGTTGATGCTCGATTTTTAATTAGTTTTGAATAAGGTTTGAATGTATGTTCAAAGTGGGCCATGTGGTTAGTTTAGCCCAGGATATGATATAATAAGGCTATTGACCAAATAGGATCCATCTGGTGGGATAGGTCTCATGTTTTTTTTTAAGAAAAGATGATGTCATATTTCGAGCCACACAATATTATGTTTAGGTTTTGAGACTGGGCAATGGATTAATGTTTAAGTGTTTGTTGATAAGAATCTTAAAGGATTAACAATTAGATCTAAATTTAGCTCTCACAATTTTCTCTATTAAATCTAAATCCCAATTAAAAAGGCATATGGGTTAGATCCATTGGAGTTTTATAAGATGTTTGTTTATACGGATTAATGATTGATTTTGATTTGACATTAGTGATTTTGTGGACTTGAGTCACATAATGAATTAAGGTGATAATCTATGTAGGTTTATGACAAGGTGAAAACAAGGGTTGAAGTTCATATGACTAACAAAAATTAAAGTATATAAGGAATATGAAGAAACTATGGCATTTTCTAGACAAATAATACCTAATTTAGAGGGGATCTAGGATAAACAAATATAGTCTAAACTCAAATTTGTCTTATGATTATTGTGCATGTAATGTTTGTTATGATAAATATATCTTAGGGATTTAATACATAAATAAGTGTCAAAAATCAATAAAAATGCAAGTGTTAGAAATATAGGAATAACATATAATCCAAAGAGTGAAGATCATAAAATAGGTCAATAATTGGCTAAAAATTTTCTCCATTGGATAAAAAAAGCTAATGATTTGGTCAAGCAAAATAGTCTATGGCATGCCCTTAGCACCAATATCAACTTGACTTGCCCTTGATGATGGTTTCCTTAACAAATCTCAATCAAAAGAAATTCCCACTCAACAAACAAGCTTGCCCACACGTCACCCAACCAAATTTCTCTTACTTAATGCCTAGATATGGAAACCCTTATCTCTTAACATCTAATATAGTATTGGATTCAACCTATCCAAACTCCATAAGCCTTCATCGAACCTCCTTCCTCGAAAGTAACTGCTCAAGGAATTCAGTCAATTATTGGAACAACTTATATAGTATATAATTTATGTTACTTTATTTCTATAGCCGACGTAATATCTAAAGAGTATCTCTCACACTGGGCTCATCATTTAAGTGATCATTAGACTTCAACGCCAACCATAAAATTTTCGACTATGTAGAGTTATAAGATTAATGCTAAAAATTTTCATATATCATTATACCCTGTCTAATACTATATTACTATAATAACATAACTCTTCATTAAAAATATATACTAATAGAATTCTATAAGCAACTAAAGGATAATACCTCACTAAGTTAACCAAAGACTCTCATATTAGCTAACTTATTAGGATCACATTTACATAAATTGGGAAAATACATTGTTTACTTTCATAATTTGTGCAGTTAGTATATTTTTCATTGATTTATTTTCTTAGGATTTTGTCAAAGGATATGCAAAGTTCACTTTTGATGTATAAAAATCTAGAAATTACCCTATATTTCAAAAATTGCTTCATGAATTTTTATCTTAAGATGATTATATTTCCTCTTAACATTATAAGTTATAAAACTTTTCTTAGACATCATTGTTTGGTGATAATAATGAAGGAACATATGTGAAAATGATGTTATTATATGGTGCATGATTGTGTTATATCAATTCTTTACTCCGGTCACGCTAGACAGGTAGTTGCCTCTTATCACTGGGTTTGCGGGCGCTACTATATATATATATATATATATATATGGAACCTAGAGCAATAAGACCAGATTACCAGTGCTCATAAGCGGGTGCCGCAATGGCCACACCCAAGTACAAAACCAGAGAGCACAACATTACAACACTCAGTTGCCGTGCCTCATCACCACTTTTGAGCATCGTAGCGCCACCATCACAACTTAAGTTGGGTCGTTTTCACTTAAAATTTTCAATTTTATCTATTGTGAGGTTATGCAATTTCTATTTCTCTTGTGCGAAGAAGAGGAAAAGAATGACCTGAAGAGTTCCAGTTTGAAAGAGCTTGAGTTGTAACTTATGCAATTCTTCTCATTTTCATCAAAGTGAATTTCTTGATATGATATCGCTCCATTCTTTCAAGTTTTTTTCTTGAATTTCTAGAATAGGTTTTACCACAAATTTCCCTGCAACTCTCCCAACAAATAATGCATCGGAGAAGGATGAAGTAGGCGAAAATATCAAAATTAATTATAATTAAGTGCTACATAATATATTTATAATCTCTAGTTGTGGATAATTTTGTAAACCAAAAAAAAAAAAAAATGAATCAAGAATTTCATGCATACCTGGTAATTTTTTAAATTTCATTAATTATTATTATTATTTTTCAAAATAAATTCCTTTAATTTTATTCACATCTTTGCATTTGCTGTCGACAAAATGAGAAATATTTGCGTACGTCTAACATACGTAGAGCTGCGTACGTCGATAGGTTACATGGGGTATAAAACGGTTATAACCCCCCATTACCCTCCCTGTAACCTACCGATGTACGCAGCTCTGCTTACGTCAGACGTACGCAAATATTTCTCCCACAAAATAATGTCTCTTACTGTAGAGGCTCCATATCAATGATCTGCTGGAACATATTATTTACATACCAACCACCCAATTCCTTTATATTTACACATCTAACCATAAACAGTTTTTTACACTGCCTAAATATTTCACATCACAACAAAAATACCACTATTTTAACTCTTGATTTGTGATACAACTTATCATGCAGAGTAAGATGGTTTTGCATGTAAAATTGCAGTTTAGGTGTTAGAAATGTAAATACAAAAGAAATTGAAAGGGGTTGCACGCAAATCTTCCATAAATATTTTTTACAAATCTGCCAAATTTTTAAAAACACAGCAAAGAACAGATGCCTTTTATAACATCAAAAAAACAAAAATCTATGCTAGTGTAATTACAACATTTTCAGAACATTCTGTGGTATATATAAGTGTTGAATTACAATAAGCAAAATATGTACTGGAATATTAGCTGCTTGGTAATATGTACAACACTAGTAGCCATTAATAATGGACAGCAAACCTTTTACAAGTTAGATATCTAAATCCATTGGTCTTCCACACAGATGTTTCAGCTTTAAAATCTCTTTCCTCCTCCTCCTCGCCGAAGCCGCTGCCTTCACTTCCAAGAATTTTGTTGTTTGTTCCACAACAAATTCATCACTCGAACAATGATTCGAAGTATCATCAGAAGGCTCGGGTATTGCGCTCGAATAGTTTAGATCTATATCTAACTTGCAAGATTTCTCAACCTTCATTGCCTCATCTTTCGAAGGAGCTAATGTTGGTTTAGAACACGGAGCAAGAATGTTGATTTCCTCGTCTTTTGATTTGCGAGATATAAGATGATGGGGAACAGATGTTTGATCGAGTAAAGAAGAAAACCGAGAGGACGGCACCTGAGGCTCGGTGGGTTTATCAGAAGGCCATGGAGGACAGATGCTAAGCAAGAATGGTGGATTGAGGTTTAAAAGAAATGAAGTTTCTGTTGGTGAAGATGATGTTTGAGGTGGTGGAGAAGGGGGTTCTGCACCCATGATGTTGCAAGCGATTGTCATAGCCAGCTGCAATAAATAAAATTAAAATAACCCAAATGTCATAATTTTAGGGAAATTTACATATGTAGGACATAATTTGTATGCATGTAAATGCCACAAGTAAAATTAACGCAAATGTCAGGGGGCAATTAGTACAATGAATAAATCATTATAAGTCCCTCTTCTACCTCAGTTTTTAATTGTTTGTTTTTGTTTCTCAGCGAGAGGTACTCTTTTGTAATTTGCCTCTTTTCCTGGTTGAAAACGCAATATGAAGAATATGAAAAAACTTATCTGTTTCTGGCAGAAGGAGCTTAAAAGAAATTAAGAAAATGTTCTTACTAATTTCATGTTCTGGTTGGCAAGTGAGAGATCAGAGACTTTCTTTATCAAACCATCCCTAAGAGCCTGATTAAATAAAAATATCTGATATTAGAAATTGGCAAGGCTCAGTGGCCCCACTATGATAAATAATTGGGGCATTTACATACATACCATCCAGTTCCTATGTATTTGCATATATAACACTTAAACTTTACTTTTTTACATTCATACCGCCCAAATCTTTCATGTCACATCAAAATTACCATAATTTTAACTTTAAAAAAAAGTAAAATATATGGTTCCATGTAAGGCGGCATGTATGTAAAACTTGAAGTTTAGACGTTAGATGTGTAAAAACATAGGAATAGAGCGGTATGCATGTAAATCTTCCTAAGTAATTTGAAATTACTAATTGGAAACTTCTAATAAATATGACTAAATTTGTTGAAGGACCAAATAAGAAAAGGGGCATTACATACATAACAAATAATACCTTAACCTGTCTAATATTTAAACTTTGAATTTTATATGTTTAACACTCAAATCTTTTATATTACATCATAAATACCGCTATCACTAATTTATAAAAAGGGAAAAACAACATTTTATACATAAGTAAACTGTTGTAAATATAAAAATCAAAATTTAAGTGTAAGATTTATAAATAAATAGGAATTGCAGATGTAGNACATATATAACACTTGAACTTTACTTTTTAGCCACCCAAATCTTTCATGTCACATCAAAATTACAGCCATTTTAACTTTTTTTAAAAGTAAAACATATGATTTCATGTAAGGTGGCATGCATGTAAAAATTGAAGTTAAGATGTTAGATATGTAAAAATTGAAGTTAAGATGTTAGGGGAAAAGAGCGGTATGTATGTAAATCTTCCTAAATAATTTGAAATTACTTAATGCAAACTTCTAATAAATATGATTAAATTTGTTAAATTACATACATAACACGTAAATACCTTAACATTTCTAATATTTAAAATTTGAATTTTATATCTATTAAAACTCAAACCTTTTATATCACATCATAAATACCGCTATAACTAACTTATTAAAAGTGAAAAACACCATTTTATGCACAGACAAAATGTTGTAAATATAAAAATCAAAATTTATGTGTAAGATTTATAAATAAATAGGAATTGCACGGCATGTAGGTAAATATTCCAATAACAAAAATCTTATAAAATACTGAAAAACTGATAATCAAAGATGCAATAAAGTATCCTTTCCATTCATGCAACCAACAACCATTAGAACATCACTTCAATGCAAAGTTACTTATTTTTTAGAAACATTTACATACAAACCACTCAATTCTTATGTATTTACATATCTTATGTCATGTGAATGTTGGTAAATTTTATTTTAGAAGTTAAAATGTTGGTAAATTTGATGTCAAGTGAAAGGTTTCAGATGTATAAATGTCAAAAACAAAGTTTAGTTAGATATTTTTTATTGCCTAGATTCAAATCTTTGAACCTCCATTTTAATACAAAGTAGCTAAGTGTCATGGGATGAATGTAGAATACCTGTCTTCGTCGAATTGTTTGTCGAGCAGACTCTCTGTTAGCGAGCACTCTTCGCATTCTCCTTGCTTCCCTTTCAGCCTGCGGAGATGTTTCAGCATGCAATAAAAGATCATAAATTCAAGAGAGGTTTAACCTTTGGTTACCTCAGTTAGATTTGGCCTTCTCTTGGGTCCTGAACTTGAGTGGGAGTTTGTAGAGCAATTACTGCTGGGTGGTAGTATTTCCGTGATTTGTTCGACCTTTATTTTATCGTCCTCTGAGTCTCTGTTAGCATTATTATCCTGAAAATGATCCTTCTCAGGTGAAGATGATGAAAGGAAATAAAAAATGATTCTCCTCATACATAATAACATTAAATTTTTTATAACAAACTAACATGCTCTAATTACAAATCAACAAAAATAAAAAAATAAGAAAATTTAACTGCTCAAGATAGGGAGTGGAATTTGAATGATGAGAAATTATTAAATTTTTCAAGATATGAACTGAAGAGAAACAAATTGGTATTATTAAATTGAGTTTAATTAAAGATATTGTCATTTAAATCTTTGGGAGAGTCTAGAAATAGATCATGAGGTGGAAATGAGGCTTGGTGGTAGGGTTGAGAAAAAAAAACTAAGCCATAGGAAAACGACCTTAATGGATGGTAAAAATTGCATACTACTTATGGTTAAATTAGTTAAAAAAGTTAGATGTTTTGTAAAATATGTACTGAATAAATACTGCAACAATTGANCCCTTAACGAATGGTAAAAATTGCATACTGCTTATGGTTAAATTAGTTATAAAAATTTAGATGTTTTGTAAAATATGTACTGAATAAATACTGCAACAATTGATAATTAATGAAACAAGATTAGTATTAAGGAAGAAGAAAAAGAGATTTAGAATTATTGCAACAAGATAGAAGTGATCTAAATAAACTTATTAATGATGTGGATATCAAAAAATATAAAAAATACTATTTTGGAAATTTTACTTAGGAGAGTACATACATATTACATAATTTTTATGCATTTGCAAACATTAAATGATGCCTCCAACTTTCAAAACAGTCGGAAGCATTTTTAGATAGAATTCGGTTCGACGTAGAGTCAAGGACGACCTGGCATGGGTCTAATTGTAGCTCAAAACGTTGCATGGCTACATGTAAGGGACAAACAGCTTGTGAGATACCAATGCCTGCCAAAAATATATGACAACTGACAATATTTAATAAATGTTAGTATTTGGATGTTAACAAATGATAATTAGCATACATGATAACACATTTCTTCTGTTAATGTTTGTTTGCTTTTTTGTTTCTTTTTTTATGAATCATCTTTTGTGAAGTATGTCTATGATGTTATACCTCATTCACAAATAAATTCACAAGCAAATAACATAAAACTATATTTTATATTAATAACTTATAAAATATAACATTTTATCAATGACATGTCATGTTCAATCAATTTATAGAATGCCATGTCATCATAGTCACGTCAAGATGTGAGTGTAAGCATGCTTCATTACAAATTACTTACAAAAAACATTATTCAAATTGGTGCGACATTTATACAACTAAATATATAATAAGAGCCATGAAAATTAACATTACCAGATAGATAGCTTAGAATCAATAGTTAAAAGTTTAAAACATGAAATATACTACTGATGGATGTGTTATTAATAATAATCAAATAAAATTATTAAAATATAAAATGAAGTAGACATATGTTAGGTTTAAATTCATTGAATCATTATAAAAAAGAATGGGAAGACAAATAAGGATATTAATTTTGTATTTAAATTAAGGGGTTTAAAAAAGATAAGTGTCTAAAGGCTATTAGATAACTTTCGGTAAGAGGCTCTTATGAAGACTTCAAAAAATTTTATCAAAAAAATAGAATAGGTGTATTAAAAGCACATATAAAGTAACATGTTGAAGATAAAATTATTGAAAAAACTTATCTAATTTGGATATGTATAAAATAAATTGTAAGAAATACACCCTTTAGACTTATATATAAAATATGTGCTGGAGGGTCAAAAAGGAGGAGTAAATCTAAGGTAATATAGATAGAAGTTCTTCAATGATTTGTCGAGAATAAAGCTCAAGGAAATCTTAAACATAAATGAATTAAAAAGTAAGATTCATATAGTCAATCCCATATATTTACGACGATACCGAAGATGATATTATAAGTCAACAAATTAATATACGATTACCGGTTTTTGTTGGGAAGAAAAAATTCTAGACTTGCCAAGATTTGACAACATGTAATTTGTTAGTTTGAAGTCAACGTTAATGTTAGCAAAGTTGCACTTTAATGTTTACCCCATAGGGCTCAATAAGTTATTTATGGATAAAAATATGTTTTGAAAAATTATGATTTCACTTTACATCGCTTTGTGTGCTAAAACAAAATGTTTTATAGTTTAAAATTAATATTCACTTACTCTAATAAATTTGAACATCTTAAGAAATACGTGTTCTTACTTCAACGAAAAAAAAAAAAAAAACTGAGCCTTTCTAATTGGTTGCAAGATTTAAGATGGATTTAAAAAGGATTTAGCTTTAAGTCTTCCAAAAAATTTATGTGAAAATAAAACCTCTTAAAAATTTTTAATCTCATTTCCTCATCATTTTGAAATAAATCCCAAATTTAGTAAATCTCATGTGACCCAAGATTTAATGACGAGCATTAGACCTAAAGAAGGAAGGCATTGCCGAAGGAGGATCATTCACATCCCTGACAATTCTACTTGCCCTCCCCAGTAAGGTTTCAGTTTTTTTTTTTTAATTTTAAATAAATATTGGCACACCCAATTAATATTCGATCAATCAAATCGTCTATGATAAAATTATTATTGCATAAATTAGACATTAATTTATTTTGGTAAATCAAATATACATACAAATTTAAGTTAAATATCTTAAATCAAATAATTCAATCATTTCTTGTTAAAATTAGAATTCATTTAAAACTATAAAAGGATTCATCAAAGTGTACCAGGTATAATATCTATCAAGCCACATAGTTTTTAGGATTCAGCGCTAAAAAGATTTACAAAATCATACTTGCAGCCTAACAATTCCCCAACATAGACTTAGTGCAACTATGTGGCACTTCAAATTAGAAGCAACTTTAACTAAAATTAAGATAAAATTAAAACAAGTTTGGATTTTTATAGCATTTCTAGACCTCTTAAGTCCTAAATATCATAGCTTAAAAGCAATTTGTTTTTCTCTAAGAAAAAAAAATCAAAACAGAAAAAATTTCAACTGTAAATAAAAACTCATAATAACACAATATCTATTTACTTCCAATCATAATCACTATGCTAAAAAAACAGGGCCTCAACAAATAGACAAACAGATTAAGAGTTGTGACCACGGTTTTGTTGAGTTAAGCTGAAAAACTAGAAGTGATGCCCACACACAGTGGATTCTTCCACCACCCTGCACACATTCGCGCTTCAATATGGTAAATTCTTCACTTATTCCTGTGATTTCCTTACCAATCTAGGGTTTTCCACTTAAATCTGTAAATCGTGTATTCCTCGACTTAATTTTTGTTGCCGCAATTTTAATGACTATTGTTTGGAGCCCGCTATCTTGAACAAGAAAAGAATCATAAGAAATTCCTCAAAGTAACCAAAAAAAGTTCGCTCAAATCTACAATGAGAAAACCCTTATCCGACAATCTACCGTTCCCCAATTCCAATCCTCTTACTGCTAAGAACAGAGCACAAACAAAAAAACAAACCAATCAAGATAATTCACAATCACATATACACCGCAGATCAAGTGAAGTACCTCAGGAACCGAAGCCACATCCCAATCCCGAACCGGAGATCGATTCTTGAATCGTTTCAACCTCTTCCCCCCGCCTTTCCGCNGCTCCCGAAATGGCGAGAGGAAGATGATATACCACGTGCGGTTCGACACGTGGAAATTGTTATCCGACGATGTGGTGGCCATGCAAGCTGCTAAGTGCCATGGCAAGCTCCTTGACGCCCGCCCTGCATACTAATGTATGATGTGATGTTGGTGTCTGCACGTTGAAATAAATTTTTTTATTCTGCACTTTATTTTAAGTCTAAAATATAAAATATATTGATATTACAAATATGTCGCATAATTATTTATCAAGAAATAATTATGGCATAGTTGTGTTTAAATTTTAAAAAATAAATAGACACCCAACTTATTATTAAGCTCCAATTGCTTCGAACAAACTGTAAGTTCTTAATCCAATAAAATCTCGTCACATATATCTGACTGAGCCCGTCTAAAAAATGATGAAAATACGTTTATTATGGTGTTATTCCAAAACAACTGTAGTAGCACCACAATAACAACACAATATCACTATTACCGCGGTTTAGTTTCAATAACCCCTCAAAACAACTCGAATAACACTACAATAATAACGCAATAACACCAATGATCAGCATCAATAACACGTAAATAATGTTACGGTAACACTACAATAACCCTTGCAAACCAACTTTAATAATAACACAATAAAACCCGTAAACATTTTCAATAATACTGTCAGGAGAGGACCACACAAATAACACCAAGATGTTATTGGGGTGTTATTGTCATCTTCTCGTCATTGTTTACGTGGGTCCTGTTAGATACACGTGACAAGATTATATTAGAGTCCGAACGCAGAGCTCTCAGCTGGAGATGTAAACAAGTTGTTGTAACTAGAAAAATCAAACAAAAGAGAATTGTTGATTTTTAAATAGTAAGTTTGGGACGATCTATTTGTAATTGCATCTAATTTTTTTTAAAAATAATATAATTTAAATTTTGATTATTTTACAGACATAGTTTGCATAAATATAATGAAATTCACTTTAATCAAAATTTAGTTTCATTTAAAAAAATAAAAGTGAGAAGAGTAGGTGCCACGTGGGAGCTGCTGGAGGGTTTGACTCCTTCCCGGTTCCCGGTTCCTCTGTTTGATGACACCTGGACGACAGCCGCCCCCTTCAATTGTCAGCACGTTTCTTCTTTTAAAATAAAGAGCTCTTATTTTATTTTATCAAGTGAGATATTTACATACATAACACCTGACTCTTATGTATTTGCATGTCTGTTCCCTTTTTAAGTTATTTTTCTTGAGAAATTTAGGGCGAAGAAAAATAGCAATCGACACAAATCCAAAAGAACACATAGAGATTTATGAGGTTCGATAAAGATGCCGACATCATCGGGAGCAGAGCGTCGACTTTCTTTGCAATATCCAGAAAAGAGTGTAGAATACCAAATTCTGCTCACCTAGGGTTATAGACATGAAATATACATAACCCTATAGTACAATATGTAATTACTTAAAGTGCCAACGTACCAAACAGCGGGGTGTTGCCCCCGCACCCCCAACCCACATAATGGGTTCCACTCCGCTCCAACATCTGTCCCATTTATGATATATGAGTCATACCTAACAATTTTTAACATTAATAACAGCCAAATCTTCCACCATTTTGATTTTTAAAATATAAAATATACATTTTCATGCATGCATGGGCAAGATGTGTAAAAATTGAGGTTTGGGGGTTAAAGATGTAAATACATAAAATTTTAGTGGTATGTATGTAAATGCTTTTTATTTATTTATTTTTGTATGAAAAAAGATTATTTTCTTTCATACAATAAAAATTTATTATGATAACTTTTAAGTACTTATTAATGGACCGAAGGTGTGGAGGCGTACAACTGTTCATGCCACATTTATATGTGGGAAGAGTCATGATAGTCTAATGACACCTCGACTCCTTATCAACATCGCATAGACTAGTTAGTGGTCTCATTTGAATAAGGAATAAATTATTAGGTCAAGTCAAGTCAACCACATATGAGGAGAACGTGATAATCAGGTTACATCAGTGCGTGTATTTTGTGTGGTCGGATTGTATTCGGTGTTAGGTCATGCTGGCACTAGACATGTACACAGAAAAAATATCAGCATGAATCTCAAGGAGTTCTAATGGTACGAAAATGACAAAATGTTTCAAAGGAGGGCTCACCAATAGGAGACTCGGATGTCTAGACGTCTGACCAGGAGAAGTATACCTTAAGCCTACTGTCACAAAGAAGATCAGATAATTTGAGGTGAGTGGCTCATCCAGACACATTACAGGGTCATCCGAGTCAAGCACCACGATGAAGCCAACAAGGGGAAAGGGTAAAACCCTCAGACCCCAAAACCATATCAAAAGCAACCAACAGTATCCCCAAGTTTCAGCAAGAGTTAATAAGACAAGTCTTAGCCATCACCTCAGATCTCTTCATCTAAGGGAAGGCTGGTTCAATCTCTGTCTGATAGTCTGGCTTCACTTTGCCGACAGTGGTTTCTCGACGTAGAACAAGGGTCGACAGCCTGATTAGGTCAACTGATCTACAAGACTTACCTGATCAGATCAATCCTGTCCGCCCCCAATAAGTAGAAGGTTAGCCGGTCTGCAACTTCCATAGCTTAGCCGACTAACACTCTTACTAGGCTTGGCTGACCGAAGGGCCTCTCTAGCTCAGCCAGTGTTGGCCTGTCCAAGTGCTCGACAGTTTAGTCAGCAAAGCTTTAAAATCATCTGGCTTCGGGCCTACATATGTAAGTACCTCTAATAACCTATACATCCCTCATTAAAGGAGGGGCATAATTGTAATTTTACATGCAAATGTCCCTTCCTCTATAAATAGAGGATCACTTTAGGAATGAGGGGTTTCACAACCTTAGCCAAAAAGGTCAAAAAAGATCAATGCACTTGCTCAAGGTTATTGTTTAGTATTGCTCATCTCTCTCTCTCTCTCTCAAGGATACATTTTGGATAGTAAGAAGATGCATTGTTATGGGAACCGTGATTGGCCCTAAATCACAGTGGTTGCAAAGTATAGTAGAAGATATGACCAATAACATCCAACATGAACATGACCTAAAAAGGTCGAGTCATTTGTTGAGGTCTTAAATGTCGTTAGATCTGGATATAGTAGTGATGCCACTGATGTTGTTAGATGAAATGCTTTCAACCTCATTATGGGATGATAGATAGTTTGAATAGAGACAATCATTGTTTGATCTTTAGATGATTGTGACTGATGTGATCAATGTCATATGGTTTAGGATGATAATAAATTAAAGTATGAAGTTAATTGATCTTCAAATATAAATGGAGGGCTAAATGATCTTCAAATTTAACAAGTTTATAATTAATTTGAGTGCCTCCACGAGATGAATCCAATGTATTTTGAGAGCACATAAATTTGACAATATTAAGGCACTTAAATACTCGAAGAAATATCATACAATCAAGAAGATCACTTTGGGTCATTTGATGGATTTAGGTAGTATTTACAAAGAACGTTATTTCTAAAATCCATAAATAATGCCTTAATATCTTCATAAGGGCAAGCAAAACTTGAACTTAGACCTCAGGGGGATCTGAGATTTAGAGGATTTCTGAACTCATTAACAATCATTAAACAAGCCCCACCCAACTACTCTCGTCTTTTACTGTCATTGCTATCAGATCACTGTCATCATCAAACCACCACCACACTGGACCACTGCTATTGTCGAATGGTCATCGCCATTATCATTGTGAAACCACCAACATCAGTAGACCGTTGTCATCCACCATCATCATTAAACTATCATCACCACCATTACCATCAAGCAAAAGAAAGAAGAAAAAAAGTTTATAGATAAAAAATATCTTTTATAATTTTAAAGCAAATCTTGTTTTCTTACACTTGACCTTTAAATCATTTCAAAGTTACAAAAAAGAGCATCAATTTGCTAAATATTTTCAAAATTTCTGAAGTTAAATTCAAAAATTGTCAATTTGACACATCAAGTTGGCATCATACAAATTCAACATGAGAACTCATAATACAACATATTGCCTATAAATACAGCATAAAAATCATTTGCGTCTCATGTGGATACAACACAAATTTAATTATTGCAAAACATTATCTTTTATAATATAATATGAATCATTTATTTTTTCATGCAGTCCAACCACTATCAAGAATGCAGTTAATGATAAGTATGAATGAGACTCCTTACTACATTTAAATTGTTAAAGTAGAATATATATATATA
>JXCR01020689.1:0-16758 GCA_002079205.1 Phalaenopsis hybrid cultivar
TATATATATATATATATATATATACACACACACACACACACACACACATCTAGAAGGTTTCAATCACATGGAGATGGAAATATCTTGGTTTGATGTTGCAGCTGCTCCACTTGCAATGAGTGAGAGGCCGTCACTATTACTAGACTTGTGACAAAATGCCAGTAGTCATCATAAGCCTTGTGATTTCTTTTCAATGATCATGAGGAAAATTATTTATTGGAGCTTCTAGTCAGGGGAATCCTTGGCCTTTGATTAATATAAAATCTTAACTAAGTAGTTGTCCGTTATCCATTCATCAAAACAATCACAATGTTTTTTAACTTAAATTCTATTGTGCCTTTTCAGAGCCCACATTGTCCTAAAGTCAAATGCTAGAATGAATCTATCATAATTGGCGGCATGTCAAAACAACGAATTTCAACAATGGTGTCTTAAACTCACTGTTCATTGATGCAACTGAGTTAAAGTTGTGTTTAAAGCTCTAGGTGTTGCAAAGAAGAAGGGTAATGACTCGATTATTGCATTGAAAAAAGCGTGTACGAAACTGATTTTAAGTAAACAGAGAACCTCTTGGTTACACTTATCGTAGAAAATACACAACTTACTGAATAAGTGCTTCCATATGCTTCAGAAGTCGGGGGAACTGTAAAGTGTTACTGAAACTGCAACCTGTACTTTACTCTCTTTTTATGTGCCATTTTTTAAGCACTATCTAATTGGTTTAAAATATAGAACTTATGCAAAAGCAATCTGCTTCTACATTTTCTTTAGTCTGTAGGATTAACTTCATTTTCCTTTTTCAGATAATGATATTAAAGTTACATTCTTTTACCTTGATCAGCAAATTATGTTGATTAGCCACCTGGTTTTTATGCAATTTATTCAAATATGCAGCGTGTACTATATGTAGACATTGATGTCCACCATGGGGATGGTGTTGAGGAGGCTTTCTATATAACTGATAGAGTCATGACCGTCTCTTTCCATAAATTTGGGGACTTTTTTCCAGGAACTGGTCATATCAAAGATGTTGGCTTTGGAGCTGGAAAATATTATGCTTTAAATGTTCCCCTTAATGATGGAATTGATGATGAAAGTTTCCAGGGATTATTTAGACCTCTGATATCGAAGGTCATGGAAATATATCAACCAGATGCTGTAGTTCTTCAGTGTGGTGCAGATTCGTTAGCTGGGGATCGGCTAGGTTGCTTCAATTTGTCTGTGAGGGGTCATGCTGATTGCTTAAGATTTCTTAGATCTTTTAATGTGCCTCTTATGGTTTTGGGCGGCGGCGGCTATACAATGCGGAATGTTGCCCGTTGCTGGTGTTATGAGGTATCTATACTTGTTTTGTAGGGTAATTAAAATACATAGCATACAATTTTTATGTATTTGCATATATCCCTCCTAAGCTTTCATATTTACACACATTGCACTCAAATCTTTAATTTCACATAAAAAATAGCACTATTATCACGTTTAAAAGTGATACACCTTTTTGTGCATAGGCTTAAATTACGAAAGTGTTATGCATGTAAATATGAAAGTTTAGGTGTGAAATATATAAATGCATAAGAATTGTGTGCTACATGTGTATATTTTCCTTTTGTGTATCATATTTTTCACTTTTCATGGTGGTTAATGCACGTTATCTTTATTTTGACGTTCATTTCAACTTGGTGCTACAGACGGCAGTTGCTGTTGGAGTTGAGCCAGATAATAAGTTGCCTTATAGTGAATATTACGAGTACTTTGGCCCTGATTATACCCTACACATAGAACCAAAAAATATGGAAAATAAAAACTCCTTGAGCGATCTGGAAAAAATCAGGTATGTTTCAACCACGCATTTTAACTCGAGAAATTGTTATTTTTTAAGTTATTTTAATGAGCTTGATGTTTTTCATCCTTTTGATTTCTACCAGATTTGAATTGATTAATATAGAGTGTAGTGTTTGTTGTGATCATGCGTCAGTTATGTGTGCCTCTTGTACATGGATTTTTCAATTTTAAAAATACTGCACATAAGTTTGTAATACGGCTAAGCTATAAGGTAAAAACGGCTTTTTGAGAATTAGGTGCCTCTAAATAGAGGTACATGAACTAAGGTGCATTCATGTTAATATGCTTAATCCCTGGATACCATATGATAATTTTCATAGAAGTTATATAAGAATTGCAGTGGGGAACATTATTTAGGGGTTATTTTTTTTATAGGCTATTTGCAAAACTAACACCCAATTACCAATATTTCCAATGCGACTACCAAAATCTTAAACAACACAATAAAATTCTAATCCATATTTTTCACTGTCATTAAATCTTCAATAAGTTAGACATGGCACACATAAATAACTTTGATAACTCTTTTTTGGTCGGGTATTGATTTTGTAAATAATCAAGTTTCATGTGGCTTCCGGTCAACAATAGTTAAATCTATGTTTTGTTAAATGTGGGGTTTCAAATGGTGGGAATCAAAAAGCTTATGTTGGTGTGTTTCATTTTCAACTCCACTTTCATTAAGCCCTCAAAAATGGTTTCAGTCTTTTCTTTAATCGCTAAACAGGATTATAAATGTTTCTTTTTAAGGTGCGTTTGTTTGAGCTTTTAAAATCTTGTTTTCATCCCAACCGACGTTTTAGGGTGTTTGATTCGTACATTTAGGTCGACCGGTCCCAAACGCGGTTTCAGATTAGTGTGCATTTGCTAAGCCAGAAGGTGGCCTGCATTTCGGGGTTTGTGAATAAACAATCCCCTGTGGGTACGGGTTTCTACCCTAGACTCGCCTTGGTCTCCGACATTATATTGCCTTATCTTCTAACACTTCACCTTTGCTTGTCTTCCTCTGCCAAAATTTTATATAATATGAACAGAGGGGTGTCAGTCAACTTTTTGTGATTTTTGAAAATTAAAAATAATTTTGAAATTTAATTTAATATAAGAGGTATATAGTTATGACTTTCAAAGTAGGATATTTTAATTTTGAAAAAAAGAGACCAAATGGATCTCATTAGTCTAATAGTTTGCATAATCGTATCTGATATCGCGAATGTTGCATTTTCCCGAAAGCTAATGTATCTCAGCCATGGACTCAATCCTACAAACTAAGAGATTTGTAACATCCGTTTGACCTGTGAACCATTTTTGTGTACCCTACTTAATATAGAGATTAAGTAGAGTTTATTTTACCTGGGTTCTACGTTCCGTATAGATACAAACCTTTATAATTAATTACATCCCAAATGACAAGGGTCACTTGAGAAAACTCTCGATAATGATTAAATATATTATTCTTCAAGAATTCAAAATTTAAGTTTTCACGGTAGGACGTGGAAAAACAAATGAGAGTGACTCAAGTAGTAACAATTATCTTCAGGAGTACAAATGAAGGAAAAGATAGAAGACGTCACAGATCCTAAGGAGAACCTTCAGTGACTTTCTAAACTATCCTACTGTGTGTCTGCATTTCGGAGATGATGTTATTCAATTGTTTGCTCCTATCAATTTTATTATTTGAGACTTATATTTGCTTAATACCCGATTATGCAAATAGTCTGTAAAGAGATGAGGGTTTATGTCGTAACGAACGACAACCTCATGACTTAAAGCGAATTAAGACTTATGTTGCACAACATCGTTGCACAGATGCCTAAAATGGGTGTGAGGATTTACGTCGCGTTGGGCGAGTTACCTCGAAGTTCTATGAGTTGTTATTTAACATAAGGAAAGATTTGTTGTAAACTTGTTTTCTCTCTCAAGGATGTCCTTCTGCAGGTCCTCTTCGTGCTACCCACGACGTATACTCCAAGCTCCTCGTCGAAGTAGCAGTTCTAAAGTCTAAGGTTCAAAAGATTTTATCAGGTGTGTTCCAAAGTTTTGGTTTTTTTGTCATTCAAGCATTATGCGAGGATTAAAGTTGATTAGAGCGACACCGGTTATGATTTCACGGTTCCCTCGTTCCGGTACCACTATTTTCTTTTGAAGTTACTTAGTTTAAACGAGTTGTTAAGCTCATTTAAACTGGGGAGATCTCGTTAACAACCGAGGGTTACTTCATCTGAGGAGCTCCCATAAATTCAAAATTATGTGTTATGTTTTTTTATTTTTGTTTTGTTATTTTTGATTTGTTTTGAAAATGTTGTTTAATTTTGAAAAATGATTTTGCTTTGAAAACGAAATTGCAACCTGACATGCGTGATATATATTAAAACAATACTAAATTAAAATAATAAAAAATGACAATAAATAAACTGTACACACGCACCTGGCGTATCTGTTGTTGTTGTTCCTGCTGCGTGGTTGGCTCATAAAACAAAATATATTTGCAGGAAATTTAAATAAACTTGCGGGGAAAGTAAGAAAAACGAGAAAACTCAGCACGAAAGTCAGAAAAAAAAATCGAGTCGTGGAAATAACTAGCAAAAGAAATCCGTAGTCACATATGGAAGACCAGGTCGGGGTGTAAGGAATTGATAAAAGTGGGGGCTCAGAGCTGGACTGTGTGCTTCTCTACCTTGAACAGGAGCTACCAACCCGACAATCTGTGGAGGGCAGTACTTAACCTCGATTCAAATGACTAACCATAGACTTTTATTAGTTTTCATTAAAAAAATCTTTAATTTTCATGCAAAAGATGTTGTTTAAGTCTTTTTTTATGCATAGTTCTTCTTAACACGTAGAAGAGATTTTGTTTTATTTTTTTAAATATTTTATAGTCGTGTAGTCCACAGGTTAGTCACTCTAATCGTGTTAGAACTACTGACAACGTAAGATTGTCAGGGGCAACAATCCCACTAAGTGTCGGCGAATAGTATCATCGGTCATTTCCTCTCTCTTATTAAAGGTACTTGAGGTAGGAGATACTATTCTAATAATCTCACTTCCTACCCGTCGTTTAATCACACATAAGCAATGTCGTCATCGCCCTCGCCACCTAGACCCTAGACTTATTCTAGTATTGTGATCTATATGTGACATTAACAAATGTCTTCAATTGCCATAAGGGTTTGAGTGTAATGTTCAAGCTCAAATCCCGGTGCATTGAGTTTCACTGTAGGTTAAGTCATTGCGGGAGTTTCACTATTTGATTTAATCAAAGAAGTCGTTAACCATATCTTGGTGCATCATTGTGTCTAGTATTTTAATCGATTTGTGGATTAATGTCAAGTGATTAGTTTCATCATTCGTTTGAAAACTAGGTAAATGAACTCTCACCTAGGGTGTGCTTTTAAAGTTTAGGAAGCCTATGCTTATAACTTGAGCTTGCAGTGATTTAAGCTGTTTTACCCTTAATTAAGTGCTTTCCAACTAGTCCTTAATTATCTTTAAGTGTCTTCCAAATAATTAAATCAGAAATTCTCTTATTTGACTTAACCATTAAGCAAGAGAAATTAAACAAACCAAAAGAAAGGAGAAGACCGACCCACTTCCAAAACTAGCAAAGGTAAGGGACAAAATAACAAGTGAATCGGCCTAAAAGTATTTAAACTCTTTCAAAATTGTAATTAAATCGGCCTTTGAGAAGAGTGCTTAAATTTATTACAAGGTTGTGTTTTGATGGACCCGAATGTTTTCCAACTCAGTATAAAAAAATGAAGCCTCGAAAACACCAAATAGACTTAAAAAGTGTAGCCTAAAAGCCACGAAACAGAACCAAAAATTGCATCCTACAACAGTATTAGGCTATACACTCAATTATCAATGACAACAGATTTTTAATTGAAAATATAAAAAATAAATAAAAGGAAAAGGGAGTTCAATGGAACACTCTCAGAAAATATACCTGCAACTGTGCAAAGAGGATAGGGGAGCACTTCCTCGATGGTTTCAGATGGGGGAGCTACTGAAACAGTTGAAATATGGGAGTTTCGAAGGCCTTACACGCGGCGATCCCGTGGTTGCTTTCCTAGCTAACTCTAATCGCGAGTGTATCGCTGGGGTTTCGATCGAGAGGTTGAGCCGAGCAGGAAAGGCGACGAGAGTTTCGGGCGTGGGTAGGAGACCCAACAGGAGAGGCGAAGCCGAGCAGGAAAGGAGAAACCGAGCGGGAGAATGGCTTTGATGCAGAGGAGATGAGAGCGAGGAGGTGAAGCAGGTGAGGGTTTCGGTTGACTGGGAGCCGAGCAGAGGTTTTTTGCGCAGAGGGAGGAGGCGAGGGCTTCGACGTGAGGAGGGGAGACGAGAGCTTCGGTTCGCAAAGTGGAGCGGGGGTTTCTCTCGAGCGAGGAAGAGGCGAGGGAATTTCGTTGCAGAGGAGAGGAGGCGAGCCTGAGAAGAAGAGCGGAGGATTTGGCGCAGGAGGCGGGATCGAGCAGGCGAGTGGGTTTCTTCGGCGCAGGGAGGAGGCAAGTAGGCGAGCGGGTAACTTTGGCACAGGGAGGAAAGAAGGCGAGTGCGGGAGAGGGTCTCGAGCGTGGCTTCTTCTGCGCGAGGAGGAGGGAGGCGTGATTGAGCAGAGAGGGGGAAGGAGTCGAATGAGGAGACCAGAGCTTAGGAAGGGGGAGACGCTATTTTTTGTATATCGGGAATTCTAGAGAGACGTTATGCGACACATTGGCGGGGAATTGAATGAATTTCGTTGATTCGGTAGCTCAATTGGAAAATATTAACTCTTAATTAAGACGAGATTAAAATTTGAAATTTTGAAAATTGAAACTATTTTGCCTTGTGTCCAGCCCATGTCCAGCCCGAGTTGAACCTGGTCTGAGCCTGAGCCCGCGCCAGCTAATTTAAAAAAAAGTGCATTGATTTTTATTCTGATTGCTCGCATCCAAAACCATAGCGATATGAGTGTTCTTTCTAGCTAAAGTCGATGTCCCGGACGCATCCGCGTGGTCCCTTTCTTCATTCGAGGTCATCCGGACAAGCTCGTCGACAATCTAAGTCAATTCAAGTCAACATCATGCGTGGTGTAGCGAGTGCGTAAATTGCGGCGTTCGGGAGTGTTCGAGTCACAAATGGTTTACCTGAGACCTCCTAAATCATGTGGGAACTCATTTTAGGGCCCTCTACATGTTAGTCCTTAGCCCTTGCAACTAAGAGTTGAGTGCTTGGGGCTACTCATGCGAGGCCTGCTCAAAAATGAGTCAAGAAGTGACTCGAAGTTCTATGGAAGGTGGGCTCAATTACTAGTCTGCTAGGATAGTCAACAAAGAACTCCTAAAGCTAGATCATGGGTTCTAAGAGTAGGAAATTAAGACCTCACTGAAAATGAGGTCAACAAGGGGTATTTCAAATATTTATCCACATACAACATTTTTAAAACTGAATTTTTTAAAAAAGTTCTACTGTTTCTGAAACACCAGCTTTTAAAGAACAAATTTTCCATAGCAGCTTTTAAACAGAGATTTCAGAAAGCCACTACCAAAACAAATGCAACTTTAGTCAACAGGGGATGAAGGTAATTTTTTAGCTTTCGTGTTTTGAAAGTCTAAATCTTTATCTTTTCTTTATGGGTAATTCTTCGGCGTCGGTGTTGAAGGAAGGATAATTGCAATAAGGAAACCTAAAATTTTCTGTAGGATTAAGGGAATAGTATCTCATTTATTCACTTACTATATATATATATATAGTTGTAATTATTATGAATTCCTTCACCACAGATGCCATAAGAGCCGCTATGACGTATTCCTCTTAAGAACGTGTCAGAGTGGGAAATTTATAAGAAAAGTGGGAACTCTAATATTTTATTTCTTGGGTTTGACTTCATTTCTATTCTTGGTACTGAAAGATTTCTGGAAATGGATCTATGAAAAGTGAGATTATTACGTGCTATATGCTCAAGGAGTCAGAAGTAAATCGGAAATATCAAAGAATATTCTTCGGAGGAGATTGGAGAAATAAAATCTCAGGATATCTCTTTAAGTAATTGCAATTAAGATTCTTTTATTAATCTCGTATGGGAAAAATTACAAGCAATCCAGTCACAAAGGTTGGTGTATCAATCAAAATGATAGCAAAATTTTCTGGTAAAGATTTGCAACCTGTATCTTTTTGAGTTTTATCATAAAAATGCAGTATGCTAAGCATGCTTAATTCTCGCGTATAGGTTTTGTAACTTCAACCTATGAACTGAGAGAAACTTCACTGACGTGTAAGGGAAAAAAATCATATTGATTTAGTGATATTGTCGTCCTTCTGCTTCCGCTCTTAGGCAGAATCGAGTCAAGCGAACCGTTCCAGGAAGCATTGATTTAAGCTACTCCAAGCCCATGGACTGACGCCCCTTAGGGATTCTTTTTTTGCTTTATTTAGATTATTATTAGGGTTAAGTTTTCTTTGGGACATAAATATGTTAATTTCAGGTATTGCGATTTTTGGTGTTTTTTTTTTCATTTTTAAGATTGTTTCTCTGTAATTTAATGCTAAGGAGCTTCGTATAATTTCTCTTGTGCAATTGGTTCGTTTGTATCTTGTTCAAGACTAGCAGGTGGATCTTCCTTGGCATCCATGCTCGCCTGCATGCTTCATACTGTCTTCGTTCGGGACAGCTGCTGCAACTACCATTTCTTCTTTCTATCTTCATGAACCCAACATATTCTCTTCTTCTCTTCATTCTCTAACATCTCTCACCTCTAGGTCCAATCCTCAAAACACCTTCTACGAACTCTAGAACAATGTCATATTCGATTTCCAATATTTATTTCCGAGTTGCTTAAAGAAAAAGATGAAATGGCTTAGGGTGGTTAGCTTGACTAGTAGTTTGCTTTGACTTAATTAACTTTATACGCTCAATACAAAAACATAAATAAAATAAATAGAGAGAGAGAGAAATATAATTCTAAGAGCTGTAAAATTGGTCACCTTTGTCCATATTTGATAATTATGTGCCATTAAAATTTTCATTACAGGAATTTTTTTGAGTGATAAGTTCTTTGTGATCTCCAGTTCTTTTTTTCTTATGCAGGAATGTGCTATTGGAACATCTTTCAAGGCTACAACATTCCCCTAGTGTTCCGTTCCAGGATAGACCACCAAAGACAGAGTCTCCTGAGGAGGTAATTTTAAACAATATTGAACTTAAAGCAATTATTTTATCAACATCATGCATTATGCGATGAACTAAATATGTGACTTGATGCAGGAAGAGGTGGATATGGATCAGAGGCCAGCATGTAAACTTTGGGATGGTGAGAGTTATGATTCTGAGCCGGAGGATCTGGCTCCACACTATGGTGATATTGTGGAAAATCATTCTACACCAAATCATGACAAGTAGGTGAAGTGTTTATTTCTTGATATAGAACATCAGTGCTGTCAATAAGTAGTAGGCAACCTTAGGGGAGATGTAGCTTTCTAAAGCCCTTGGTGCTAGATGCAACCTAAGGTCTTTTTTGATTAAAGTGGGGCATTAAAAAGAACTAATTATATCGCTTCATAAAATAATTTTCGTAAGGAATAGTTTTGAAGCCATAAAAAGTACTCATCACATTAAAACATGATAGGTGGGGAGAAAAATCAGTTACCGTTCATTCCAACTTCGATTTTTTTTTTATAATTATCTTTTAAAAGTACAATTAACTTATTAATTATTTTGACGGATCTAGCTTAGGATTCTATAATCTATTATTCCATGTTCTTCATCACTATATGGTACCCATCAATACTTTTCTGTATCTTATTTCATTAATGTGTTTTGCCCTCAATATGTACTGCTTTGGATCTTGAAATGCTTTTACGTACCATTCGTCTAAACTTGTATTGTGCAACCTTGTATATTCAACAGTTGATGCTCTTTTCATGTAATCACATGTCACATTATCATTACAAAAAAATAACTCATTTATGGTATTTGAAGTATTTGTAGCCTTCACGCCAATTAAGGCAAAATGTTCACCTCATTTCTAGGGACCTGAAGGGAAGACACTTGCCTACACATGTTCTTAATAATGGAGCTCGTCCAGGATGTGTTAAAGGTATTATGGCCTAGTTCTGCCTCGCATATGCGACCATAAGCGCTTGTGTCTCATGTTTATAAACATTGAATCGTATGGAGCGTGAAAATATATGGTCTTTGCTTTCTCTGGATGAACACTCTTAACCTTATTTGGCTGGTTTGACTTAAAAGATTTTTGTTGTGATAATGCTAATGATGAGGAAAAAAATTGTTTATGTGATGCCATGCTGGCAACACAACTGCGGTTATTTTATGGAATTTTTTTGGAGATGGAAGATTCATCTCATTTGTGATGATATTACAGAAATGGAGAGAATATTGGAGGTTGTTTTGAGTTGTTGAAGCAAAGGTTTATTGTTATTTGAGGAGTGGCCAAACGCTATTATTGCTTTTTTTTTTGTTAGGTTATGAAGAGAAAACAGTAGGCTTTAGTGTGGTAGATGTCTTGGCTGAAGCTAAGAAGATATGGTTAGAGTTTATGATGTGTTGGAGAAGTGAAGCTAAAACCAGGAAGTGCTATTCTAGGATTTAGGAATTAAGAGGTGAAGTTAAGGTCTTGTAGTGGCTATGGAGATAAGTGTTAATTATGGGTTTAGTTTGAATTTGAAAGAGTAGATTCCTATTTATGATGATATTGGAGACATGATAAGCTCAAATGATATAAACTATGAATAAAATCCTGTGCAAGTAAGACATAGTTGACAATGTTAAAATATAATTGTATGTCAATACTATATTCAATGTTTTACGAGCAAAACGTAAAATTTACAAGGTTCAAATTAAACAATCAAATTCACATGATAGCTGAGGTGATAAAAGATTTCAATCGGAAAGGTCTATTTTAAAAATCAAATTTTAACAAATAACTGAATAAATCCAACTATTGTAATTTTTAATTTCAATCTTCAATAAGCAGAGAGTTGACAAATTTGATATATAATGATATGTCAATCTTAAGCCTGATCATTTAGAAGTAAGATGTAAAATCGACATTGTTCAAGTCAAGTAATCAAATCCTCAATGATGGTCATGTTGACTGAAAATTTTAACAAGTGGGATCAATTTTTAAATCAATTTATTAAAATAATAAGTCAAGACAATCAAGTTAAAATCAAAAACCTAAAATCTTAAAATAAATAAATCAAAATATTCAACTTAAAATCTTTCACTTAAAAGTAAAGCAAACTCCATCCATTATTTGCAACAATTTATTGCATTTTTTTGTGGACTGCAACTCACAAAGAATGAATGCCACCTCGGGTCTATCACTATAGTCATACTAAAAGCAATCTCATGCAAGTAAGGAGGTGACCCTAGTTCTCTGTTTGTTTGGTTTGACCCAACGAATCCACAAAAAAAATAATTGTTATGATCAAAGCATTCTGATCAAGTGGTTTTCTCAAATGACATCATTATATTACAATCACAACCCGTATGTTCCTTAATGTCTTTCTACTGTTTGAGATGTGAACCATAAGAATATAATTGATTGACATAAGTCTTATGTCAGCTAAGGTCGACTTAAATTCATCCTCTTAGACAAGCATCCACCCCACATTTACAAGGCTCCTTTGGACAACACAACCCATAGTTGTTGATAAGGCTCCTTTGTAAGCTCAATGTGATAAATTTTATAATCTAAAACTCTTAAGTTTGCTGCTACTATACACTGAATATTTAAAGCTAAATAATTAGCCTTAATCAAAAGTGTTCTATTGTTCTCAGGAGGGGTAATTAATCATAAGGGCTTGTGTGTATTAGAAACCGTGAACCTCAAATAAAAAAGTCCTCACAAAATGAGGGCAAAATCTCTGGGTAGTGTCTTACCTACAATTCAGTTTGCCTTCTGAAATTTTGACCTGAAATAGCTAACAAAAATGCTCTCAACAACAAACGAGAGTCCTAGACGTCGGATATTTGGAGCTTACTGATTTCTGGCAACTACACTGGAAAGTATTTCTCTTTTCATTTTTACTAGTCATATATTCGCTATAATAATAACTTAAAAGTGATGAAAGATGAATAAAAAGCTAAATTGCTTTCATATATATAATTACTCATAAACTTGGGTAAATTAAGTTTGGTGGGCATCGAGGCAGACTATTGGATCTTAATTTGGGAATTTATTATCGAAAAGTCCCAACTGAAAGACTAATTTTATATTGTGAGCATCAATGCATAACCCTTAGATCTTAATCCAAGAATCCGTCGTCGAATGGTTCTAACAAAAAGATGAATTTTGTTTGGTGAACATCGAGGTATGAACCCTTGAATCTTAATCCAAGCATCTACTTTTGAAATATCCCAACAGAAAGAGAAATTGTCTTGTGAGTATTGAAGGATAAATCTAAGAATTTGCGATCGAAAGGGTGATAACAAAAAGATAAACTCTGTTTGGTGAACATTGAGGTATGAACCTTAGATCTTAATCTTAGAATCTACTATTGAAAGGTCCCGACATAAGATAAATTTTTTCTGGTGTGCATCGAAGCATAACCCTTGGATCTTAATCCAATAATCTGTCATCAAAAGGTCCCAAAAAAAATATAAACTGTATGGTGGACATCGGGGTATGACCCGTGAATTTTTATCCTGGAATCTACTACTAAAACGTCCTAAAAAAGATAAATATTGTCTGATAAGCATCGGAGGGTGACTGTCGAATCATAATCCAAGTGTCTACTATTGAAAGGTTCCAGTAGAAAAATATGTCTTGCAAGGTGAGCATTGGGATATACATGAGTTTTATGTCTAAGCATTCAATATCGGGGGTCCCAACAGAAAGACAGATAAGTTTGAAGATTACTCTCATGACAAAATTTTGTTTTGACAAGCTAAGGATATGAAATATGATATTCAACTTTAAAAGTGTAAATGAAAAGCTATTTATCAAGTTTGGATTTTTGGAGAAAATATATACCTACTAGCAATTATTACGATGATCGACATCTTGAAGAGTTCTCTTGTTCTCTAAAAACGAGAATAATCTTCCCTATAGAAATTTTACTATTCATAGGCACTATCCAATTTGATGGTGTAGAAATTCTCGTCGTTGATGCTAAAACCATTGTTATATCTGTTTAAAGCAACATTAGGAGGCATCAGTCAGCTAAAGTATTCTCATATTGTGCATTTATAGCTTACATATCAAAGAAAGTGGAAGGCGCGATATTGAAGTTTCCTCGTTTAGAAGAAAACTTTCTAGAAGGCAAAGAAGAAAGAGAAATATTAAACTATGAGCTTATCAACTATTGCTCGAGCTATTGATCATTCAATATGCTTCAATCCCAAAAGCGAGTATTCATATCCTCAACCAATCCAAAAGTCTAACATGGGTTAATATGAATAGTTATGTTGGTGACATCAAACAAATATTTTTTTGCTCAACAACATTAAGTCCTGAGAAGAAGCAACCTAAAATGTTATCTTCTATAGTGCACATGGTTCAAAAAGTTACCAAAGAAAGGAGTTTAATGAAGAGATGTCGATCAACTTTTTAATGTTGAAAATAATTTTTGTAAATTTAATTTAGTATAAGAGGTATATAAATTTTTTTTTGTATTTTGAAAATGGTGGTGTTTTAATTTTTAGAAAATGCGACTGCATGAATCTCATTAGTCTAATAGTTTGCATAATCGTGCTCGATACCGCGAATATTACACCTTTCTCGAAAAATAAGTGGATAGCTCGACGATGGACTAAATTCTGCAAACTAAGAGAATTGTGACATCCGTTTGACCTGCGAACATTTTATGTGTGACCGACGAGTTCTCCTACTTAATATAAAGATTATGTAGGGTTTATTTTACATGGGTTACAAGTTTCTTATAGAGATGAGCCTTTATAGTTAATTACATTTCAAATGACCGTTGTCACTTGAGAAAATTCTCGATATTGATCAAAGGTACTATTCTTCAAGAATTCAAAGTTTAGATTTTCACGGTAGGACGTTGAAAAATAAGTGGGAGTGACGCAAGTATGAACAATTATTTTCAGGAGTCGAAAGGAGAAAACGATCGGGGACTTCACAGATCCTGAGGAGAACCTTCAGTGACTTCCCAAACTATTTTACTATGTGGCTGCGTTTTGGAGACGGTGTTATTTGATTGTTCAATTTTGCCAATTTTATTATTAGAGACTTACATTTGCATAATATCCGATTATGCAAATAGTCCGCAGAGATAGGAGGGTTTACGTCATACCGGACGACAACCTTGGAACCTAAGATGAGTTAGGACTTACGCTGCAAACATGGTTGCCCAGGAGCCTAAAGAAGATGTGAGGATTTACGTTGCGCTAAGTGACCTACCTCGAAATTTTATAGGTTGTTATTTGGACTAAGGAGAGAGATTGTCGAAGAAGATCCTCTTGTTGCTCGATCCAAACTTCTTGTCGTGCTGCCCACAAAGTTGGTTCAAGCTCCTTATTAAAATAACAGTTTCAAGGTTTAGAATGTTCTGATTTAAGGTTTTATGTTTCACAGTTTTGGTGTCAAAGTCGGGTTTTGTTCTTGTTGTTCAAATTTCATATTTGAGCGAGTTTTAATTTAACCGGTTAGGATCTCATGGTTCTCTCATTCTGACATCATTATTTTCTTTTGAATTTACTTATTCTATATGAGTTATTAAGCTCTTTTAGACAGGAGAATTTTCGTTAGCAATCGTAGGTTATCTCATCCGAAAGATTCTCGTAAATCCAAAAACGGTGAATTAACAGCGTTCACTAAGTTTAAAAGTGTATTTAATTTTCAAAAAAAGAAGCTATTTTTGTTTTTTTGTTTTATAATTAAAGCATGGATGATAAAGAAGATCGCATTTACATAAAAGTGTAGTAGAATGCGGTAAATAAACTATAAAGCATGCCTAGGCTTCTGATACCACTACGTGATTAGTATTGCAAGCATAGTATGATTTGCAGGAAATTTAAATAAACTTGCAGGAAAAGTAAGCGAAGCGAGAAAACCCAACACAAAAGTCAGAAAAATGAGTCGTAGAAATCATAAGCAAAACTCATTGTCAGGTATGGAAGATCGAAACTAGGTGTAAAACATCGGTGAAGGTGGAGGCTCAGAGTTGTATTGTATGTTTCCCAACCTTGAGTAAGAGTTACCAACTCGACAATCTACGGATGACAGTCCTTAACTCCGATTCAAGTGAGTAGCCGTGGACCTTTATAAGTTTTACCAATTTTTTTTAATTTTTCATATAAAAGTGTTGTTTAGATTTCCATGCAGAGTTTACTTTAACAAGCAAAAGAATTTTTATTTTATTTTTTGTAAATATTTTGTAAAGCAATCTATTCCATAGGCTAATTACTCTACAGAGGCTAGGACTATAGGCGACTTAAGAGCATCGGGAGCAAAAATCACACAAAGAGTTGGCGAATAGTATTATGGGTCCTTATCCTCTCCCCTCATTGAAAGTCCTTGTGGTAGGAGATGTTATTCTAGTATATCCACTTCATATCCCTCGTTTAAGCACACATGAGCAATGTCATCATCGCCCTAAAAAGGAAATAAAATGGGGCGAAGAAGAGAGACTGGCCCAACTCCCAAAAAATTGGCGGGACAATAGAGCGAAACAGCGAGTGGGTCAGCTCAAAAAGGTGTTAAATTCTCATAAGATCACAATCTAGAGAAACCCAAAATTATAGCCCCAGAATAACCTCTAAATCGTAAGCACAAGCTCCCAAAACAGCCACTACAACATTTAACGACTCCAAACAGCACCAATAAGGCACCCTACAGCTTCAAACAGCATTTAGCAACTCCAAACAGTCATTTAAATGTCCTAAACAGCGATTATATGAACCCAAACGGCATTATAAAATATCCTACAACAATTAACAGCTCCAAACAGCAGCTTACAGCATTAAACAGCACTTCTACAGCACTCACAGCAATCCCACAGCACTCCAAACAGCTCCCACAGCACTCCCACACCTCTCCCACAGCACTCCTACAGCTCTCACAGCACTCCAAACAGCTCTCACTGCACTCCCACAGCTCTCCCACAGCTCTCACAGCACTCCAAACAGCAGTTTTCAAGCCCAAACAGCAGCTTTTTAAAGGACCCAAACAACATTCAATCATTTCCAAAACAGTACTTTTAGAGACTCCAAAATCAACACTTAATTAACTCACAAAACATGTTTTTATAGGCTCCAAAATAAGTGAGGGATTTGAGCAAGAACAACCCAAAAAAAGGTGTTTAAAGGCTTCCAAAAAAAAAAACAGCATTTAAATGGGGAGCAATGCCCTCCAAAACAGTGACTAAGTTGTTCAAGATCGACCAACAAAACACCTTAAAGCAGTGATCGAGTTGCCAAATGAATAAAAGTGTGCAGCAGACTAAACAATCAGAAAAAATGGAGCAACAATTAATGTGCTGACTATAGATAGAAAGCTCAAAGCGTTTCCAACAACAGATAAACAGAAGTAAGATAATATTGACATGAAACAACTTTGCAGTGGTCTACGTTTGAATATTTGAAAGGTTAACTAACAACTATCAAGCAAAATCTTCCCTCTGCTCGTTAGAAACTTTAGGAGATTTCTCATGTGTCTTCAGCACAATGACCTTTTTTTGTCTTATGCTCTCTCACAACACCACTAAACTCTTCTGCAAAACTACTGTCCTTACATTTCAGGGCACACATTTTGAGACCCGCCCTTTTTCCTTCAGCAATATTGATATAGCAAAACAAAACAACATAAATTTTATGAGATATTAATCTTTCTAATACTTGCATCTTTTTAACTAAAGAATAAATTTGGTTAACATGATTCAATGAGAATTGTTTGGACAACAACAACAACAACAACAAAGCCTTAATCCCACTACGTGGGGTCGGCTACATGAATC
>JXCR01020728.1:4238-19230 GCA_002079205.1 Phalaenopsis hybrid cultivar
AAAAAAGTAAACTTAAACTTTATTTTATAATGTATGGTTATATCACCTATTAGACCAATTCTATTGATTAAAAAATGTATTATTGTGAATATGTTGACATAATTTATTTAATAAAATAAATTAATTTAGCTTTTTATTATAATATAGCTGAATATTATTGAGTGTTATTTTCAATTGGTGAAATATAAATTTTAAATAATTCATCTTTGATGTGGTAGAGTAATGAATTATCGTGTTAATGTTGCATGAGAAATCAACACATACTCAGATGAAAAAGACAACTTATAGATACATCAGTAGTTTTTGCATGAATAACCCGGAAAGGAAAAAACCCACGAGGTCTCGCCTACTTAAAAAGATTCACTATAAATTGAAGATTACAAGTATAACTCATTGTCCCACGGGCGGGAAATAGTTGTAAAATCTCTCGATTTACAACATCAACGTGCAGGTGAATTTGTTGCTAAGAGCGGGCAGTGACTGATAGCGAACAACGACAACTAACAGTGGAGGTTGACGACGTCAGGAATGATGCTGAACTTTAGCTCATTGTTAATGTTTCAAGTTCATTATCAAGCCTCATGCTCCACACCCGACCCTGTCCCTCATGAGAGGGGTGGGGCTTTGTTTATAAAGCTCGAGGAGGAATTAATGCAGGAATTTTAATCACTCCCCCCACTCATGAGAGTGGTGGGGCTCTGTTTACAGAGCTGTAGGTGCAATTAATACAAGAATTTAAACCAGTTTGATAGGACGACCATGTAGATGACATTTGCTGAACATTTTAGTGTCTACATGATATTAGAATTGAGTGACATTGAACTCGTTGGATTCATCTTGTCAAGACACGTTCGATTCAACTATAGAATCACTAGATTCGATATCTGTTTGACCTTCCAAAATATATCTAAAGCTTCTAAAAGAGGTTTAACATCTTCATCGGACTTGATTTGGTTCGAACTGGACCCATTTTGATATCATTGGATCCGTCTTGTTGAGCCAATAGTTTGACTGTAAGTTTACTGGAATCTGAGCTCCAGATGACTTTTCATCAAGATTTAAATATTTATTGCTCAAATGATTGCTCGAGATATATGCTATGCCCCGAGATTTGTCTTATGGTGAAAATTTGTTAGTAACATATCAATCTTATATTTTTTTATTTAAATTAACCTTATTAGTTTTAAGTTTATTAAAATTAAGCAAAAATATTCTAATCCAAATAATTTTCAATAAATAAACTTTTTAATAACAGTAATAAAATGATTAAACTCCAATGTTTTAAAAATCAGATTGGACTAAGCGGTTTTGACAGGTTCAAATGTGAGTGGATCATGCAACCGGTTGAATCCAAATTCGAAACCGTCTCTGCACAGTTCCGATCAGAATTAGGGTAGAACTGGAGATCCAAAATTTTTCAAGAATAAATCAGTTCAAATAATGTTTAACCTTAGCCTTATTTTGATCAGATAATCGAACGTAAGATATTTAAATTAGGAGAGAATAAAATATCATACATTAATTTTTTTATTTAAAATGTTATTCATAATATTTAAAATTATTATTTTAACTTAAAATTCTATATATTGAATCATAAAAATAATATTGAAATAACATTATTTTATTTTTTTAATTATATTAAAATAATTTTGAATTTGATCCTTTATTTGCCGTTAATGGTTTGACAGGAGGCTGCGAATGCGAAAGACATCAGGACGCTGCTCAGCGGGGCGGTCGCCGACCTGTCGACCTGTACTGAAGGCCTGGCAGCAACACCAGCGGCGGCCACAATGGCAGCCGCTACGGTGAACGCTACCGAGTACACGAGCAACAGCCTCGCCATCGCAACCAAATATGGGAGTTACATTAACTTAATGAAAATTAAACCATTCAACAACCGGAAGCTTTTGGTCGCATCTGAAGAACTTCCTCCATTGTTCGCTTCGCCGGAAGGAAAGCTGAAGGCTAACGTGACGGTAGCGAAGGATGGAACAGGGGATTTCCAGAGCATAGGAGCGGCCATGGAGAAGGTGCCGGAGAAGAGCTCGATACCATTCGTGATTTATGTGAAGGAAGGTGTGTATGAGGAGTATGTATTGGTGTCGAGCAGTAAGTGGAACGTCATCATGCTCGGTGACGGCATGAATAGAACCATCATCACCGGCAGCCGGAACAGAGTCGACGGCAGCACAGCTTACAAGTCTGCGACTTTTAGTAAGTTTCTACTCGGCGAGATGATTGCCAACATAAAATTCTTAATTTTTTTTGTTATTAGATCCAATTCACACGAATTTTCTTTCAGCTGTCGAGGGGAGAGGATTCATTGCAATGGACATGTCCTTCAGGAACACCGCCGGCCCGGAAAAGAGCGAAGCTGCCGCACTCCTCTCCAAATCAGATCGGTCTATCTTCCTCCGCTGTTCCTTCCAAGCCTTCCACAACACCCTCTATCCCCATTCCCTCCGCCAAATCTATCTTAACTCCGATATCACCGGCTCCATTGATTTCATCATCGGCGACGGCGCCGTTGTCTTCCAGAACTGCACCATAAGGCCCACACAACCAATCTCCGGCCAGACTAACACCATCACCGCTCAGGCTCGGTCCGACCCGAACCAAAACACTGGAACGGTGATCCAAAGTTGCGTCATTTCGCCGTTCGGCGATTTGTCGGCTCCGACGACATTTCTTGGCCGGCCGGGGAAAAATTACTCGAGGACGGTGGTGATGATGACGGAGATCGGCAGGGTGGTGAAGCCGGAGGGATGGACGGAGATGATTCCCGGCAAGACGCCGCCGGACTCGATATTTTTCGGTGAGTATCGGAACAGTGGGAATGGGTCGGACTTGGCCGGAAGAGTTAGCTGGCGCGGTTACAAGCCTAAAATGAGTGATGCAGAGGCGGAGGAGTTTTCCGTGGATGCGTTCATCCAAGGGAATAGTTGGATTAATGTCTAGAAGATGCCACCTAATTCTTAGGCATTCACAAATCTGACGCTTATATTTTAATTTTCATATTTGTCTCAGCTATTTTAATTTTTATAAAATACTGATATTTTTTATTTGATTATAAAGATTTCAGTGTTATAAATGTAAAAAAATTAAAATGCAGGTGTTAGATATGTAAATACATAAGAATTGAGTGGTATATGTATTATATAAGTTTTGTTTTTATTTTTATTGAAATGGTGAAAGTTCAAAGGTATAAATATGACTTTGATTTGCAACTTTTTAAAAGAGAGTGAAATTCTCAATTTGGAAATACTTAAAAAGCCAAGTGTTGTATAGATTTTGTGTTACATTTTGAAATAAAAGGTATGAGGTATATAATAACATCAATTTAAAATTATAAGTTTATTAAATAATGATTTTGAAATATCAAAATGTNGATAGCGAACAACGACAACTAACAGTGGAGGTTGACGACGTCAGGAATGATGCTGAACTTTAGCTCATTGTTAATGTTTCAAGTTCATTATCAAGCCTCATGCTCCACACCCGACCCTGTCCCTCATGAGAGGGGTGGGGCTTTGTTTATAAAGCTCGAGGAGGAATTAATGCAGGAATTTTAATCACTCCCCCCACTCATGAGAGTGGTGGGGCTCTGTTTACAGAGCTGTAGGTGCAATTAATACAAGAATTTAAACCAGTTTGATAGGACGACCATGTAGATGACATTTGCTGAACATTTTAGTGTCTACATGATATTAGAATTGAGTGACATTGAACTCGTTGGATTCATCTTGTCAAGACACGTTCGATTCAACTATAGAATCACTAGATTCGATATCTGTTTGACCTTCCAAAATATATCTAAAGCTTCTAAAAGAGGTTTAACATCTTCATCGGACTTGATTTGGTTCGAACTGGACCCATTTTGATATCATTGGATCCGTCTTGTTGAGCCAATAGTTTGACTGTAAGTTTACTGGAATCTGAGCTCCAGATGACTTTTCATCAAGATTTAAATATTTATTGCTCAAATGATTGCTCGAGATATATGCTATGCCCCGAGATTTGTCTTATGGTGAAAATTTGTTAGTAACATATCAATCTTATATTTTTTTATTTAAATTAACCTTATTAGTTTTAAGTTTATTAAAATTAAGCAAAAATATTCTAATCCAAATAATTTTCAATAAATAAACTTTTTAATAACAGTAATAAAATGATTAAACTCCAATGTTTTAAAAATCAGATTGGACTAAGCGGTTTTGACAGGTTCAAATGTGAGTGGATCATGCAACCGGTTGAATCCAAATTCGAAACCGTCTCTGCACAGTTCCGATCAGAATTAGGGTAGAACTGGAGATCCAAAATTTTTCAAGAATAAATCAGTTCAAATAATGTTTAACCTTAGCCTTATTTTGATCAGATAATCGAACGTAAGATATTTAAATTAGGAGAGAATAAAATATCATACATTAATTTTTTTATTTAAAATGTTATTCATAATATTTAAAATTATTATTTTAACTTAAAATTCTATATATTGAATCATAAAAATAATATTGAAATAACATTATTTTATTTTTTTAATTATATTAAAATAATTTTGAATTTGATCCTTTATTTGCCGTTAATGGTTTGACAGGAGGCTGCGAATGCGAAAGACATCAGGACGCTGCTCAGCGGGGCGGTCGCCGACCTGTCGACCTGTACTGAAGGCCTGGCAGCAACACCAGCGGCGGCCACAATGGCAGCCGCTACGGTGAACGCTACCGAGTACACGAGCAACAGCCTCGCCATCGCAACCAAATATGGGAGTTACATTAACTTAATGAAAATTAAACCATTCAACAACCGGAAGCTTTTGGTCGCATCTGAAGAACTTCCTCCATTGTTCGCTTCGCCGGAAGGAAAGCTGAAGGCTAACGTGACGGTAGCGAAGGATGGAACAGGGGATTTCCAGAGCATAGGAGCGGCCATGGAGAAGGTGCCGGAGAAGAGCTCGATACCATTCGTGATTTATGTGAAGGAAGGTGTGTATGAGGAGTATGTATTGGTGTCGAGCAGTAAGTGGAACGTCATCATGCTCGGTGACGGCATGAATAGAACCATCATCACCGGCAGCCGGAACAGAGTCGACGGCAGCACAGCTTACAAGTCTGCGACTTTTAGTAAGTTTCTACTCGGCGAGATGATTGCCAACATAAAATTCTTAATTTTTTTTGTTATTAGATCCAATTCACACGAATTTTCTTTCAGCTGTCGAGGGGAGAGGATTCATTGCAATGGACATGTCCTTCAGGAACACCGCCGGCCCGGAAAAGAGCGAAGCTGCCGCACTCCTCTCCAAATCAGATCGGTCTATCTTCCTCCGCTGTTCCTTCCAAGCCTTCCACAACACCCTCTATCCCCATTCCCTCCGCCAAATCTATCTTAACTCCGATATCACCGGCTCCATTGATTTCATCATCGGCGACGGCGCCGTTGTCTTCCAGAACTGCACCATAAGGCCCACACAACCAATCTCCGGCCAGACTAACACCATCACCGCTCAGGCTCGGTCCGACCCGAACCAAAACACTGGAACGGTGATCCAAAGTTGCGTCATTTCGCCGTTCGGCGATTTGTCGGCTCCGACGACATTTCTTGGCCGGCCGGGGAAAAATTACTCGAGGACGGTGGTGATGATGACGGAGATCGGCAGGGTGGTGAAGCCGGAGGGATGGACGGAGATGATTCCCGGCAAGACGCCGCCGGACTCGATATTTTTCGGTGAGTATCGGAACAGTGGGAATGGGTCGGACTTGGCCGGAAGAGTTAGCTGGCGCGGTTACAAGCCTAAAATGAGTGATGCAGAGGCGGAGGAGTTTTCCGTGGATGCGTTCATCCAAGGGAATAGTTGGATTAATGTCTAGAAGATGCCACCTAATTCTTAGGCATTCACAAATCTGACGCTTATATTTTAATTTTCATATTTGTCTCAGCTATTTTAATTTTTATAAAATACTGATATTTTTTATTTGATTATAAAGATTTCAGTGTTATAAATGTAAAAAAATTAAAATGCAGGTGTTAGATATGTAAATACATAAGAATTGAGTGGTATATGTATTATATAAGTTTTGTTTTTATTTTTATTGAAATGGTGAAAGTTCAAAGGTATAAATATGACTTTGATTTGCAACTTTTTAAAAGAGAGTGAAATTCTCAATTTGGAAATACTTAAAAAGCCAAGTGTTGTATAGATTTTGTGTTACATTTTGAAATAAAAGGTATGAGGTATATAATAACATCAATTTAAAATTATAAGTTTATTAAATAATGATTTTGAAATATCAAAATGTGATACTTAAAAACCTTTTTTTTTAATTATGCACGGGCATTATATAAAATATGCATCTTATATTCTTAATGCTTAAAATATGTATATTTATTGTATATCTAAGTATAAAAGGGTAATGCAATAGTGCTTGATAGAAAGCCAAAGCTCATTCTAAACCCTCAATCCTCTTTACCACCCTCAAGCTTTATAAACAGTGGAGATCAGTCACAAAAAAATGAAGTCAAAAAAAGAACTATGAAGTTGCGTACTTACAATGGATCATAGTTTTATTCAAAGTTATTCAGCAAGTATTACCATGATGTAGGCATTGCCAGATTGAGGCAAGCTTAAAACATGACAATCGATTTTTTTTAATGTCATAGATCTCTATTGGTGTTTATAATGAATAATAAACAGTAAGGATAATTTTACCTTTGATTTGTTGCTAAATATATTCCTGAATCTTAAACTTGTTTCTAAATAAGAGGACATATATTTCATGCATTTATCTCTGTTGAATATAATAAAATTTATCCTTGCAAATCATATTTAGTTACAAAAATAAGAAATTCTCATGCAGAGCATACAATACCTCTTGAAAACCCGAAATATGTAGATATTGCATGATCATGTGTCTTGGCGAAGATTTGTATAGAAAAACTCCATTCTGGGACTATACATGATATTATTTCTATAATTCAATACAACAGTGCCATTGTATTATCAAGTGAATGCTTCAGAACATCTCTTTAATGGACTCCAGTCACTCCTCAACCAAGCTTTCCCCACTTGCAGACAAATTCTAATATGGATTCTGCATGACTTAAAAATTGCTACATCTTCCTAGTGGAATCCTAGCTGCCACAACGCTACAAAGCATGCTCTCACTTTTCCAATTGGTGGAGGGTGCTTTCAACCAGCCAAAGCTTTCAACTCATTAAGCTCTTTCAATGCTTTTAAAATCTGAAGAAGAAAAGAGTAGAAATGATCCAAAACATGTAGAAAACATGAACTAGAATATAAGCAATACTTCTATGTAAATCATCATACACTGAGTAATGAAGAGCTTGCAGGCTCTCGGATCAAACGAAAAAAATAAATAAAAACAAATTCACACTCATACAGAAGCCTCCAGCCTTGGCTCGAAAGAGAAGGCAGACATAAAATCCTTAGTTTTACCATTCAAAAAACATTTAGGCAGTTCTAACCATTCATTAGTCACCACATTAAATATGACACATCTGCTGAACTCACTGGAATTCAGACATACAAAGATCATATCCCCACAACCAACACAGTTGATGTCGACTTTCTTACCATAGAATTCACGAGACATCACCGGGGGCATGGCTGCGACTTGTTGCCACGCTCTCTTTGCCTCAGAGAATCTCCATAACCTGAGACTGGCTGTTTCAAAGAAATACGACATTAGCACCACCACAATCTCCTTCTTGCAAAGAACAACATCAATGGAATACTCAGAGCTAACAGACAACAACATTGGGTACTCATGGAAGGTATTTTTAGCGATGTTGCAGGCCACAACCAAGCCCAAATGGCTAAGGAAATAGACTATCTCCTCCCCATCTTTGATGCTCAGAACAACTGAGAATTGCCTGGATGGGTTCCTCTGCATACTTGTAGCCACAACATCATCGGATTTGTTGAGAAAGTATACCGTATCACCTGCCAAGTCTGTTTCCGGTGAACATTCAGGCTTCCTAGCCAACATCACCTCATCCTCCCACTGGTTTTGCTCCGAGTCAAAAACTCTGTAGTGTAAGTTGGGGAGCTCCCCTGTAACAAACACAATTCTGTATGAGAATGAATTACTGTGAGATGAGCTCACGACAACTGCAAGAAGAGGTTGTGTCTCACGAATAGGAGGGATTTCTCTGCATGCGCCAGTGAGAAGATTGGATGCCATGAATTCACCCGTGTTCCTGCAAAAGCAGACCAAACCTACAGAGGAAGCTACGACAATCCAACTAGCCTGGTTGCTTTGGTTGAAGCAGCTTGGCCTATTGAGACGCTTCCAATTTCCTTCACTGGTGTCTAAGATGAAGGAGTGGTCGAGATCCTGATCAACCATGAGGAACAATGGATCTCTGAAAGGAATATGAGAGCAGGAAATGCGAAAAGTTGGAAAGGCCGCAACTGAGCTCCATTTGCACACTGAACGCAGACGGAAGAAGCTTGAAGCTGGGAGCCAAGGAACTGTAAGAAAATGAACAAATCAACTTCAGCTTCAGGCAAATGTAAATGTCTAATACATATACATTTATGTTANATTATTATTTGTGTTTGATTAGTTTAACGGTCCAAAAAAAAAATTATTAGTGTTGGTCTCTTTTGATTATCGAACAACGACGAGCATTTTTACAGCCCTACTCGTTTGGTTATAGAACCAACCAAAGACGAACTGTTCGCCAACAACGAGTTTTTTACAGCCCTACCTGCAATTGCATGGGTGCGCCGCAAATTTTCGAAATAAACCAAATTGCGGCAAATCCCTAACCCTCTCACGCCGTCGTCGTGCCCGACTCCTGCTTGATCAACCCTCTGCAACGCACCGGCGAACGACAACCAATGCCCAGCCTCGAAAAAGGACAGCCATCCCAGACCTCTGACTTTGTCCCTCATGAATCCTCACTACGAGCCGCACCTGGTTTGCCCCTCTTTGTCATTGCTTCTTCCTGCACCAAACCCATATTATAGTCTGTATTCCTCACAGATGAAGATTTCCTTCTGGTTAGCAACTTTCTTTGTTCACTTTTTCATCATTTTTGCTCTCCTTTTTTTGTTCTCCAGATAGTTTTTCTGCCTTCTGCTTTGTCTTCCTGTTTAATTCTACCTTACCATTTCTCGCCACAAATAATGCAGGATGGTTCTTTTAAATCTTCCACTTATTTTTGTTTGTTTTGCATTTAAATGATAACCTTATTAATTTATTTTAGTGGAGTAGCATAATTTAATTTATTGCATCTATTTTCCGTTATATTTTACAACACATACAATCACACAAGCCCAACAATCCTTTTTGCAACTTTTCTTTAAATTCTGCAATATAAACTGTGATCTTTGTGCTACTCAGGCTTTTTCTCACCTTATTTTTATTGTCTGATTTTATTTTCAAATGAGATTATGTTTGGCATGTTCTGTTTTTTAATCTAGGCTAGGCAATGGCATGCATCTAGAGGCAAACAAATGATTTTTGCTTCTTGAAAACTTATCTATTGATAATATTTTCTTAATTTATTCAAGAAATTTCTTTAGATGATTGTTGGAGGAGGAAAATTTTTGGGTGAAGGATAGCTTTTTAGAAAATTCTTCCTAATATCTTGACCCAAATTTTCTCTCAGAAAGATATGATTGATTATTAGAATCATTTTCCTGTTCCAATTAACATTTGGAACTTGAAAGATGTGTTATTATTTCATCCATAGAGCTGAAATCTTGGACGATTCAAATTTGATTATCGTATATGATAATGCTTTTATAAAGGGATATCCAATTGCTTCATGTTTAAAAGAAAAGAAGAATGATGTTTAAATAGTTCATTTATCTAAATATTGAACCAATTCATCTTTAAGAGAGGAGTTGAACTGAAATAGCACATGATGATATTTCCACTGACGTAATATGATGATGATTAGATTTTTGTATTTGCTATTTATTTTTTGACCTTGTATAAATATGATGCTAAGGACGTTAAGTATAATACTTAGTTAATAGTTTTAATTGGTTGGTTGTGGACAACATTCTATTTTGTTTTCTTTTTTACGATGATTTGTACATATTTTGCTTTATATGTTTGACGTGTCAAAAAAAAAAGTCAAATTTAGTATCTCAACAATACAAAATGAATGCCATAAAAATAATTAAATTTTTGTTCTAATGAACTCAAATAATACTTGAATTATAATTGGAATCCTTAAAAATTATTTCAAAAGTTAAGCAATATGTAGATTTGGCATATTTATAGTCAAATCTTGTGGCACAACAAGAGGAACTTAACACGCCTAAAATCATTCCATTCAAAGGTTATTAAGCAACTTACATGCTGAATAATAACCTATGATTAGAGGAAGTTATAATGGACTGTTTGATTGAGTGTTATGAGATTTTGGCTAAATTTATCAAAATGTTCATCTCAAAAATTATAAATAGACTACTATTCTTTACATCTCTAAGAACTAAGTTCACACTATTGAAGGAAGCTAGAAGCCAATGACCACCAACAGTTTTTGCCGACCAATATTAGTGTTTATTTTTGTCACTACTGTCTTGTGGTTATTGTAGCTCAATTACTTCTTTGTGACTGTTGTAATCTGCTTATTATTATTATTATTATTATTATTATTGTTATTATTATTATTATTATTTGTAATCAGTTTATTATTTCTAAGCTCTAATTATTTGTTCTTTGTACTTAATAAAAAATTAATAACCCTATTTCGTCACTTAGAGTGAATTGTTGTTCTCTATAACTTCAAATGCATAATGAATAATTTTGACTGCGTCAAATCTCGAGGTTTTTTTTTTCTTTCAGATTTTTTCACATAAAATTTTGGTTGTCTCCTCTTTTAATTATTCTTTTATCTGTCTGTATGTTGAATCGTCGTGCAATTCTAAGACATTATTCTCTCACTCTATTGCACTTAATTTACTAACACACAACAATGTCAATTACAAATTTATTAATTGTTGTTTGTTTTATATTTAGTGTATTCTCTACATTTAATACACTATAACATGAATCTCATGCTGTGCAAATTGATTGTAGTGAAGAATTGCAAGATTTGATTGTATAGCACCAAACTGTTTGCGATAACTTTGTGATTGCTAGCAGTTGCAAATTTATGAATGATAACCAGTTTAGCAATCATTGTTGGTCATCATGCGGTTGTTAAACAGATCGATCATTGGTTTTTCTCATGATCACTACAGTTGTATTATTGCGATTGATATGTAATTGCAATTGTTATGACATAGCATATGCATTATTTGCAACTATGAATATAGTGACCACACAAGCAACCATCTAAACGACTGTGATATTAACTTGCTGCCAAAAATAGCCATTTTGCAACAGTTTAACCAATGCAAAGCTATAGTATTTAAATAATGACTTAAGTATGACTCATTAGCTTTTCATGTTAAGCTTAAGGGCTATTTTTTGAGCGATGTCAAATGAATTTATGAGTCTGCATAATAATAGAAAACAGAGCTCAACTCTACGAAGAGTATGTACAATGAATCACAAAGTAAATGTAGAAGAGATCATACTCCACAAAGCCGGAAAAAAGAAAAAAAAAACACATTTTATATAATTTGACTTAAGTAAGCTTATATCCATAATTGCATAGAGGTCGAATAATTCATCAAACTCTAAAGTAGGTTTACTAAGCATTAAAATTTATACAAATAAGAGAAATAGTTAAAAAAATTCATTTTATTTAACTAAGGATGCAATTACTTGCTACAAAAATGAGGGAAAGATATGAAGAACTAGTAATAAACTAGATATTTTTGTTACTCTAGTCACGCTCTTTTCTTATATTACAGGACTTCAATTGAGACCTATTTTTTTATTGTAGCTGGTAGCTTCTTCTCTTAATAGAACTAAAAATAGCAACACTTCTTTCTTCATAAAGGAGCAAAACTCCTCTAATAAGCACCTAATTTTTTTTTTCCTCTCTCAAATGTTATCCTAGTCGACCTCACTTAGTGGGACAAAGACTTGTTGTTGACTTGTTATTGTTCTCTAATGCTATCCCTCTTTCATCATCCTTTTCTTATCCTCTTCTAGTTGCTTCTTTTTATGAGTTGCTATTTAAATATAGATTATATAGGTTTATATGGTGAAGTGTTCACTAACATTAACAATCTAATTATTTTGAAAATATTTGCAACTTCTAGTAGAAACTTTTATGATAGCCTCCATTTAGGATTTTATGATAATCTTTATTTAAAATTTTATATTTTTCTCTATTTAAGAATTGGTGGTGGCCTCCATTCAGGATTTTGTGATTGCCACCAACCTTAAAAATATTTAGATAAATTATCGAAAATTGTTGATGAAAATTATATTTGACACCTAAAATTTAACTCAATTACTCTCCTAATTCCTACTATCTAACTTTGAGCTCTTTTTATTTTTATCCTCTCCTTTTATTGTTATGTATTACTGTTGCTATAACAACTATCAGCAGCAATGATCTTGAATTCTAAGCCATGAATCTTTGTACTTGGTCTCATATTTTTTTTTATGTGAATCCATAATGTCCTCATATTCATTTCGTTTTTAAATTTTAAGTGTGACAATATAGAATTACTCATTAATAATGCAATAACATATGATACACCACATTTTATTTGTTAATTCTTATTATAGTATTGAATTGGTAGCATTTGAGATTTTTGAGAAATATATTAAGATATCAAATGGTTGGCCTTCACCTGATCAAGCTCATTGGCTAATGTATCCAGCCCAAATCTATTTCTTTTTAATTTACAATCCCTTACAAGTATCAAAGTTGATGGTACTTTGAATAAGAATAAAGTGGTTAATTTGATTTTTTTACCACTTGGCTACCTTCTATCATGATCGAGCAAAATTCAATGATGAGCCTCACTAAGTTTCAATGTGATTGAATTGACTCCTAATACATGATGTTCGATGAGTTTGAGAAGTTTTCATTTGAGAGAAAGTAATGATTAATCTAACGAAGTTTGAGGCAAGTGGAGATTGTTAAGGCTTATGAGCATTATGTTAGTCCTACGTTGAATAGTTGAAATTGTTTTGGTGTTGAAATATAAAGTAATTGATCTTCAGTCAATGCTTAAATATATTTTTTTATTGAAAGTAAATTTAATCATTAATACATCTTATTACTTAAAGTTCAACTTTTTTTATTCACACTCCCAAATATTGTTATACATAACAAGAGGGGCAGCTAAATCAAAAGAATAGTGGATGCATATATATGCTTATTTTCTTTCTATTATTTTTTCAATATTTTTATTGCTAATGGAAATTTCAAAAATTGTTAGAAGAATGACTCATGTTTATTTCTGCGTCTATCACAAAGTATCCCTGCGATATATATATATATATGTATATATAGATGTATATATATATAAAATTTGAATCCAATAACTTCAAAAAACTATACGATAGAAGGTTAAGACATGCAACTTATTTTGTTGATTTGGATCCAGAGACAAATGTTAATGCAACAGCTGTGAAATAACAGTACTATACAGGCTTTACAACAATTTGGGTTGACCTGATTTTAAATCGACTTGAAAATTCGACTTTGAGTTGACTTGATTTTCTTTTGGGCCAGATTTCAACTTTTCAATTTTTGGGTTTGATTTCTGTTTGCCCTCAAATTCGAATTTGATCCACATGTTCAGACTTGGCCTGTAAGCCATAACTTTACCCTGTTGAATGCTATGCCTAATGTGAAAAAGCTTGCTTGAATCAATTTTGTGTTAGTTGGGTTGAAATTGAGTTGAGTTTGATTCAACTTTATTGACCCGTTTAATAAACAAGTCAGCTTTGAGTGATGCATGTTCTAATTAGGTTATAATTTGGTCAAACATAAATCTAACCCGCTAACTCAAATTGCCACCTTTACTGTTATTTAATGAATTCCATTTGGAACCCATTTATGTAAATTTGAGTATTCATGTGTCGTAGCGGTCAAGTTAGCTTAAATCAATTCAACTAATGTGTGCAATTTTTAGAGTGCCACAAATTTTATTACTTGGAAGTTGTAATCAAGATTTATCTAGTAATAAGTGTTTCTTTGGACAATCAAAAATCAAAAGGTCCAGTGATCATGCGAAGGTGGCCAACTAAGCCTCGGTTATAGAATTGTCAAAAGGGACTAAAACGAGAGTTGGGAGCAACCTTTTGCCCGTTAAGTGTTATAAAAGGTCGCATTTAGCATGCCTCTTTGGCTTCTCATCCTACATTTACCGTCCCTAATACACATCAACAACGTGTAGCCTCATTTATCCATCACATGTGTAAGCAATAAACTGAAACCACACGCGTAAAAAAAAAATTAAAAAACTAAAGCCACACGTGTGGCCATGGGCAAATTTATATTGAAAATAATAAGTTTATGGAGATGATTCTGACAAATTAAATCATCTAGGTCCTTGTCTTAATGACCTTAAAAATGCAATCAAAAGTATAATTAAGAAAAAAAATAAAATTTTTTTAGAATATGAATAAAAATAATATTGTAATTGTAATATGGCATAACCTTCGTGTCATTAATTAGTGATGACAGTTAGGTGGTAATTAGTGTGCTCTTCTTCCTTTCAAAGCTTCCAAAGTACAATTACTACCAATTAATATGAGGAATTTATTTCAAATAAAAGTTAATAGACCAATGAACTTGCATTATTCATGAATCAATACTAAGTAGTATTATTAACCTAAAATATGCTAGCTACTTCCAATATGTGCCATCCTTTCACCAAAACAATTTGATTGTTTGATTATCAATCATCAATGCTATTGATGGATTTTTAAATATTTTAGAATACATACAGTTGAATCCAAAACTATCCGAGAGATACGCCTAAAAAATAGAACACTGAAGGATGAGAGAGAGTAAGAGAGAGAAGAAGTTAGAATAATAGCACAATAATGAATAATAAATTTGCGTAACCTTTATTTATGAAATGGGCCTCTATTTA
>JXCR01020744.1:0-11572 GCA_002079205.1 Phalaenopsis hybrid cultivar
ACATCTTTCCCATACAATACCTAACCATAAACTTATTCTCTTCCACTTGGACAACTAATGAATCCATTCATACCTGAGCCCTTGTCCTATAATTCCAAAATAATTAATCCTTTCCGTAAGAGTTTGACCACCTCTTTATCAACTATAAAAAATAACTCTATCTAGTCACCATCCACACTATGGTTTTCACAACCTCCCTACAATCTACCACGGAAAAGAAAGTGTCTTATTACACAAAGATCCTCCCACCACACCATATCATTTTGGCACTCGATCTAATGCTACAAAGGTGTCGTGTTTAGAAGGGATGACAAAAAGAGCAAGAACTGTAGCAATCAAGACATCTTTAATAGGCATCAACAAGTGGTTATCTCAAGTTCAGTTGTGGGTGAACTTTGAATTTCTCCTGGCTTTTAATTTATTTCCTTTTGTAGCTTTTTATCTAATAAGAATCTGTAGTTGGTGGTTAAAACATCACGTAAAGAGTTCCAGTTTGTGATGGCGTCTTCTACTTATAAAAATTATCTTTTAAACACTTATGATTGTGNTTGGGTTTTAATCTGTTTCCTTTTGTAGCTTTTTATCTAATAAGAATCTGTAGTTGGTGGTTAAAACACCACGTAAAGAGTTCCAGTTTGTGATGGCGTCTTCTACTTATAAAAATTATCTTTTAAACACTTATGATTGTGATTTATATTCATGACAATTTAATTTCTATCATCTTATTGTTTGATTTACTAGTGAATACATGTTTATCTATGCTTATTGAAAAAAGTTTTTAAATTAGTTCTTGAAGCCAGTTCTTTTTTAATGCTTGCATTTATATTATTGCATAAATCATATTTTAATTGAAAAATACTTTCATTGCATTTTGTGTGTGTTGCGTCATACCACCAAAATCAGTATCACTTGATAGATTTGAGGACTTATATGAAAGAATTATAAACTAAAAAGTAATCAATCATGGCAAATTTGTAAGTGTAAAAAATAGACTATCTTAGGTGATATACACCACCTCTGGTGATTATAGTGTGTTTTAACCGCAACTACCAAAACTTGAGTTAGTGCTATCACTTCTACCGTTACTTAATCCATTGTTGGTCGAAACTGTGGANCAAAGTAATCAATCATGGCAAATTTGTAAGTGTAAAAAATAGACTATCTTAGGTGACATACACCACCTCTGGTGATTATAGTGTGTTTTAACTGCAACTACCAAAACTTGAGTTAGTGCTATCACTTCTACCGTTACTTAATCCATTGTTGGTCGAAACTGTGGAGCTTTCATAAATTTTTGAAGTTTGGAGTCACCTAGCAATTAAGCCTCCAAATCTGTGCATATTTTTTTGCTTCCTCCTGATGCTATTCCCTACAATACATGACTGCTTATTACATCAGATTATATGGCAGTGTCTCTTTATCGATCTTGCAAGCCTCCTGCAAACGTTTTTGAAGAAGAAAGCTTTGATGGCTGGATGAATTAGTGCAGCACAAATCAATTAATTTTGCCTATTAACCCAATTTTTATAAGTCAATCAAAGAAGTTATAACAGACCAATCTCCAAATTTTTTTTAAACTATATTTTCACTAGAATTCACATATTTTTTCGTTCTTTTTACTTCATTAGTTTATTTTCTTTGGATAATATATGCTTGAATTTGGATTTTGGAGAGAATTGGAATTGATTTAATTTTATTTTTCATGGCTTTTTATTTAGCTTACCTGGTTTAGTATCAATTTTTAGGAAAGGGTTTTGCTCAAATAGTAGTCAAAGTTGGACATTTTATATCGCTCCTGCAGCCAGACAGGTATGCTTTGGGGTGGCAAATTCAGCACAAAAGGTGCATGTGCCACAACTGTTATAGTAACAACGATGCATAAACATGGTTTATAAATTGTTTGATTTGCTGAAAACTTAGCTGTCATGGTTGTTTTCAACAATTGTAATTTGTATAGTTTATTGTAATCATAAGTTTTTAGTCATTAATAATTGAGGATATCTTTAATTCAACCATCTTGATTGCAAAAATATATTGGTTGGTTTAATATCTTATTGATATGATGATGTTTATATAACATTTGTTTTGATATTTCTAATTTTGTAGCTTTATTCAGGCATCTGAATTCCATTTAATGTTTTTTTTTTTTTTTTTGATATCCCAATTGAAGTGTGGAAATATTTAGGAGATTTTAGAGTTTCTTGGCTTACTAATCTCTTTAATATTCTTTAAAAACTAAAAAATATGTCTGAGTGTAGGAAGCGTATTTATGTCCCCATTTTTAAGGATAAGGGAGATGCACAAGAGTGTGTAATTTATAAAAGAATTAAGTTGATGTGTCATATTTTAAAGCAAAAAAATCAGTTTAGATTGAATATAAGTTGACGCGATACAAAGATTTCTCATAATTAGTTTGGATTTATGTCAGGCAGGTCTACAATGGAAGCTATATATTTATTGAGAGGTTTTATGGAGAAATACAGTGAGAATAAGGAGGATTTAATTATAATTTTTATTGATTTAGAAAAAAACTTATGATGAGGTTCCAAGAGAAGTCCTTTGGAGAGTTCTAGAGAAGAAAAGTATTGATATGACTTATTTTCATTGTCATTAAAGATATTTATGCTAAAGCAATTACTTGTGTTCGAACAGGAGGAATGACCAGTTATTTTTCTATTTCAGTTGGTTTACATCCGTGATTGGCTTTGAGCCCATATCTTTTTTGCTTTAGTTATGGATGCTCTTACTGGACATTTACAGAAGGATGTACCTTGGTTTATGTTTTTCGCCGATGATATCCTTCTTATGGATAAGACTAAAGAAAGATTTCAAGAAAAACTTAAATTATGGAAGTCTATATTGGAGTCTAAAAGCCTTCGTGTAAGTAGATTTAAAACTGAATACATAGAATGTAATTTTAGTAGTAGTAGCTCTAGTGACAAAGTTGCAACTGAAGATGTGATCATTTTAGATATTTTGGGTCTGTTGTTTAAAGTGATGGTGATAATGATGAGGATGTTATTAGTAGAATTCAAGTTGGTTGGTTGTAGTGGAGGAATGCATCAGAACAATTGTGTTATAGAAAAGTATCGCTTAGACTGAAAGGAAAACTTTATAAGATGATGGTGAGACTTGTAATGCTCTATGACGCAGAATGTTAGCCTTTAAAAGAGAAGCATAAAACAAAGTTAAGTGTTGTTGTGATGAGAATGCTTAGGTGGATGAGTGGCTTGACACTTATAGACAAAATGTGAAATGAATATATGTGTGATAGGGTGGTGTAGCTCCAGTGATGGACAAGATTAGAGAGAGTTGTCTTCGATGATTTGGTCACATTAAACTTCGACCATCTCATGATCTTGTTAGTGGAATAGATATTTTAGATTTCACTTATGTTAAGAAAGGCAGATGTAGACCAAAAAAGGTTTAGGCATATTGTATAAAAAATGATTTTAATCTATTAGACTTAAATGAAAATCTGAAACTCAATAGGTCGCAATGGAGAAAAGGATTCATGTAACCGACCACACTTAATGTGATAAAACCTTGTTGTTATTGTTTGGTGAGAAAAAGATTCGCATAACGTGGCCTTTCCTTTACAAATATTTGTTACACCATAGATCATTTTCATTATTATTTCCTTATCTCAATTAGCTTACGTCCCAGTGTGGCACTCCTCAAATATATTATTAACAAACATTGGGATATGTTTAAAGATAAATCAAATATGATTACATGTGAGTGTGGCTGCTGGGATGCTTTATAGAATGAGATTATTGTTGCATTTCACAGCAAAATTTTAATTAATTGTAATGAAGTCAACTATTGGATGTATAAATATTATGCTAAGCATCACGAAATACATGATGAGGTTATGCAGAATGTGAATATTAAGGCTGATGTACATTGAAGGTAGGATGCCTATTTAATAAGGCGTGGAATCATCAAAGTATTAAATATTCGATTTTTATATTGGGTATGTGAGTTTGTGGCAAGAACACTTTTATGGAAGGACTAGAAAGCTTTGAGCATTTGGCAAGTGCTAATTATACGGATATGAGTTGGTCATAATAGTTTGGGTAAACATAAGATTAATATCCAGGCAGTGTATGTTAATATGGATATGAGATAATAGTTTGGATAAATATAAGATTAATGTACTAATGGTTGAGTTTATTTTAATTTTGCCTTATTATGTTTGGATGAATGGTGGTTGTATTTACTTTATTTATTTATTTATTCATTTACATCATTGGTTAATTATCATGAATAAGTTCTATGTCGTTACAATATCTTGTTTGCTTTGGCTCTGCTTTACATTTTTATGAAGTTTACACATATATAGTAATTTTTAGTTATACCCAACCTTAATTAATTTTTATTACCTTATTATTATTATGATAATTCAAAGTAATAGGCTAATTCAAAGTAGTAGTCTAATTTAGTACTATTCTATTATTATTGTATGTAAAAATTTAAAGCTAAAGATTATTTTGTACTCCTTGGAATTCTCTTCTTGTCTCTTTGCAATTTGTTTCAAGAATGAGAACTCAAATCCATCTTGTTCAATCAACCAAATGCTTGAACTGACTTCTAAAAGTGAGATCAGATTACTTTCAGACACTTTTAGTGTAACAAAGCAGACCTTAATATATACCACCACCATTAAATTGTGATTCAAATTCTGTCCTGTAAGGAAAGCCTAGCTCCTTTAAGTCCTCAACTTCTATATTCTTTTGATTCAACTTGTTTTCTTATAATCTATTTTTGTAATATAATACTTTATTTTGTATTTATCTTTTTTATTACTGCTTTTTTATGTCTATTTTTTAAAGAAATTGTTTCATAATGTGGTTTATTTTTTGGCTAATAAAGTGGGTCTTTTTGCATATGAATTTTAGATATACAAATTTTGTGCGTTTCAATTAAGAAAAGTATCACTTTGCTTTGCAACACCTATAGTGTAAAAATGGTGCCTTGTTCTTTGCGCTTTGAAATTATTGAAGTGTTGCCTGGTCAGTTGCCCATCCGACTTGGCGCACTTTCTTTCTTGTTAAAATTTGGGATGTTTGAGAATTTCATTATTGTTTTCTGTTAGATCTATACCTAGATGGTTGAAAAAATCTATAAGTGTATAGAAAGTGATGACCATTATGAGTTTGATCGTTATATTTTATTTTCTTCTACTTTATTTTATGTAAAGCATACCTATGATGATGGCTTCTATATGAACATAATGTATTTTCAGTATTTTGACTATTTTGTTAGGTTTAGTTCATTATTGCAGGGTTTCGAGTCAATCCATTGAATTCCATGTTAGCACATCTAGAGTTCATATTCATTTCAACAATTTTTGTGATGATTGAAAGGATACCTGATGTTGGGCTACTGTACCCTGCCACCCTTTGGATTCCTTGCCTTACTTAATTGTTGATTTTTTACTTCCCAATGCCTGCTTCCCGTGTTGCAGCCTTTGCTATCTTCTAAACCTTTATGTTTTCCCCTTTACTACACTTTATTTCTGCTATTGTCACTTCTAGCACACCCTGTTCTAGTACACACCTGATTTCGTTATTGCCATCTCTACTAACTGTGATTTTTGGCTCTGCCGAAATTGTTGGCGCTATCACTTTCCTTTTTCTAGGGTCCTTAGGTAATCTAATAGGACTTTATGGATTAGGATTTGGACTTCTATGGATGATTTGATGTTGCTAGTTTTAGTGAAGGATGCATTGTAACTTATTATACTTGACTAGATCTTGACATATTGAGAAATTTATTCTTTTGGGTCATTTGGGAACTATAAATTTAAAGCATCTTAAAATCGGATAATAGAGTTTTGCAAGAACAACATTAGATGCGTATTCTCGGAGTGATTAAGCGTGAAAGCCTACCTACGTTTGAGGGCAGGTCTCCTTATACCACAATGATGCTTGGTTTTTGGGATTATTACATACATAGCTCTAAACACACTGCTAAATACAAAATTAGCACACGTGATTTTTTTTAGCTACTGAACATATGCATTTATGGGTGCCAATGATCCGATCATTGAGAATTTGATAAAAATGAAAAATAAGGGTTGTGGTTTATCCTGAATTTAGATATTTGAGTGAGAATTTGAAAAATGAATGAAAGAGGGTACTAGATATGTAAATAATAATATTTTGAGTGTTATGTATGTAATTGCCCCTGCTTCCTTTGGTTGATTTTTATCCGTTTTTATTTTAATTTATTTAATCATTAGTGTGTATGCGTATTTGAAATTTTATCAAGCACGACATCAAATTTCATTTTCATAGTATCAACGTAGGTCGTTCCGAAGACTTTTACATTTGTTTTGTAGTTTGTTACGGAATTTTTTATTTTGATGAACTACTAAATTATCATTTAGAATGAAGTGCACACTACAAGCAACCAATTTTTGTTAGATTTAGAAGTTGGTAACTTGAGGATTGTGATTTGCATGTGTTTTCATTATACGTCTCTTCTTAGATTGCATTAGCAAGCCTCAACCCCTAACCATCCTACATCAATAATATTTAAGTTCACAGTTATACAAGATGAAATGAAACCCTTAAAACACAAACATGTTTCCATCATTAAGTTTTGGCATACTTTTCTTTTTATGGTACCTTCGAGTAGTTTTATGCAAACAAAATAGGTAACANGTTTCTATCATTAAGTTTTGGCATACTTTTCTTTTTATGGTACCTTCGAGTAGTTTTATGCAAACAAAATAGGTAACAATTCTTATGGATTTACATATCTAACACCCAACAATTGATATTTGCATTTATAACACTGTGGTGCTATAAAACTATGCATAACAAGATGAATGATATTTTGGATCTGATGTTGAAAATTTTAGTGTTAGAAATGTAAATATTGAAGTTTAGGTGGTAGATATGAGAACACATAAGAATTATGTGGTGTGTAGGTAAATGCCCCAACAAATTAAGGCCACCACTCAGAAGCAGGTTTCAATATGCTGCCAATACTAAACCCATGCCCTTATGCCCGTGTCAGAAGGTTCTCATTCTGTTTTCCACAGTAAAACTCTTCAGCTTCAGATTTTTTCAAGGAAAATTTACATGCATACCACTTAATTCCTATTAATTTACACATATAACACCCAAATTTCATTTTTTACATATTATACCACATGACCTATTGCCTGAAATGGTGTATTTAACTTTTTAAAAGTATGGGTGGTATAAAAATGAAGTTTAGATGCTAGATACGTAAATACATTGATGCAAACGTTCATGGAACTGGTGCAGGTCGTTTTGGAAGAGGGCAGATGCAGAAGCCTTTCGAGGAAGCGGCTTTTGGTCTGGAAGTCGGAGAGATAAGCGGCATCGTGGATACAGACAGCGGCGTGCATATCATCAAGAGGACTGCCTGACTCTGATGTGATGGCCTAAACTTTGATTCGAAAAACCTCCAGATTGCATTTCTCTCTGCTTATTTTGTGTTTCAAACAATGATAATTTGAAGCAGCTGTGACTTTTATTTAGGCTTTGCTCACTGAAATTTCTTCTTGGTTTGGGTTTTTATTCTTCTGTTAAGGTTTGTGGTGTTCATCGGGAGAAAAATTTGCAAACGTAAGACGTACGCAGCGCTACGTACGTTAGAGAGGTTATTCAGAGGGTATTGGCGGGTTATATCCACGTTATACCCCCTATAACCTAACTGTAACCTACTTGTACCTTCTAGTAAGTTATGCGCTTCTGTTTTCATATATTTATAGGTTACAGGTAGATTACAGTGAGGTTATAAGGGGTATAACACAGATAAAACCCCCCAATATCCTCTGAATAACCTCTCTGACGTACATAGCGTTGTGTACGTACGCAAATTTTTCTCGTTCATCGGACTGATTTTATGCACTCAATTTCAGTTTTGTTTGGCTCATATGCTATGCCACCCAATTCTTAGGTTTTATATATATAGATGAAAGTTTACATGTTAGATATGTAAATACCTAAGAATGCTGTAGATCTCACATATTTTAAAATAATTTTATTATAATTTGAAGAGAGTCATCATAATCTCTTAAGAAATTATCTCATGTTGATATAGTTGATTTTTAATATCAAAGGTATGACATTCTCCATATTAATATTTCATATAGATTTGTATTTTATATTAAAAAAATTATTATACTATTTCATAATTAAGTAAACAAAGTGATGAGAATAGGCAAAGCACGCTCATAGAAACATACTATTGTCATGGTTTATTGAAGTATGAATGTATTGCAATGTACATACCAAAATCAATAATAAGTGTGACTCAAATATCCTATTAAATAAACAGTCTACAATACAAGTATAATATAAGAAATTTGCGTACATATCACACAATACAATGCTTATGTATTTATATATCTAATACTTAATATTTAATATTTATACATTGACATGTGCATTTCATTTTCTAAAAAATTTGTAATAATAATATTTGTATGTAAAATTAAAAATCTAGCATATTCTTCTATTAATAATAATATTTTTAAATTTTGTAATAATAATATTTACACAATGCTTATGTATTTATATATCTAATACTAAATATCAAAATAATATTTTGAGTGCTGCATATGTTAATATCCCAAAATTTAATCCATTCATATAAATATTATAAATGCCCTATAGTATATCTTATCATATTCATGACAACCTTAGTAAGCTTATTATCAATGCAAGAGGCATCAATGCAGCTCCTCAGCTTCAGCAGTTCTCATCAGAGTTATTGTCAATGCAAGAGTTTTTTTTTTTCATATTTACATAACATCGCATAAAAAATATCACAATCGCTATATTTTTAAAAGTGAAATGTATCTACTCATGCATAATAAGTTAATTTAATGACACTAAAATGTTAAAAAATGTAAATGTCAAATTTTGGTTGTTAGATACATAATAAATACATATGAATTTGGTGGTATGTATGCATGTTTCCCCTTTTTCAAATTACAAATCATATAAATTGCCTAAATAAATCCATATTTTAAAAGCATGGTATAGAGCTAAACATATAAGAAAAAACAATTCCCCATAGTTAGAATCAACCAAACAAAAATATTAAGCTTAAAGAATAGTTATTACAATATTAAGTTAAAAAACAAAAGAGCAGAAACTGAATTCAGCAATCAAAACTCAACTAGAAAGTCTCTTAGAAGTTGATAAACAAGCTCTCAAGAGATGGATTCAGAACTTAGAAACCAAAAATATACCACCCAGATGATGAAGGCAATGTACAGGTAACAATTAATAATCACAAACTCTCACAAGCTCATAACTGCAGCAGAAGCTTGCAAAATCTGATAGAAAAAGAATAACCAGAGAGAATAACTTGGTATCAGTCACTTTTTCTGTTGAACAGCAGACTTTTCTGAAGGTATTGGTCATCTTAGCCATCTCCTGTCTGATAGAAGGGAAGAGAATAATTCAGAACATGATATTAAGTTGGATCTGAATTAGTTGATTTTGCATTAACAATCCAACAGAATGCAATGAGAGCAAAAGATGATATTTCTAATCATGAATATATGCATTGTTACATAACATCCAAATCTTTAATATCAAATTAAAAATACCAAGGTGTAATAATATGAAAGTTTAGGAGTGTTATACGTAGGCGACGGTTCCCTATATAGTATTGTCATCCATAACTATAAACATTAGCATGCACACTTCCACTTGTCATTGTAGCCGACATTTTCACCATCTTCTAATTTTGTAGAAGGCTTTTATTCACCTTTCCAAAATCTTACTCCTTCAGATGTGTTTTATGTTACCCAAATTTTAAAAAATTTATTAGCTATCTACTGCTTCACAACCACACAATTAATTTGTAACTTCTTATTCAACTCATTGTATCTTTTGACTATAAGAACTTATCGCATTTCCTTCCTCCAAATATGAATGTCCTAGTCGTGAATTGGGTAAACATCATCATGTGTTGTTCCTATCATCATCAACTAATTTTCATTGTTTTTTTATATATGAGTAAGTTCAATCCTTTATTGGGGCTGAGAATCATGCTTTAATCATGTAGGGTTTCACTACTTTGTTAGCATTATTAATGACCATTTATAAAATACTTGTATATATTTATTAAAATATATGTTAGAATTCTTTAATGTTAAATGTTATGCTTTCTAAGAATATTCTTACTCCTCATGTTCCAAGTTCAAAATAAGAGACAATTTTCTTCATGGTTAGTGAGTAGTTTTCCTTGCTCTTCCTTGTGATGAGATTTAATCATGTGTGGGATGAAAATGATTTGAATATTTCTTTTTATTTTACAAAATTATGATGGTATTTTCACCGATTCTTCGTTAACTTTGCAAACAAATCACTTCTGAGATTAAAATCTGTTGCAAAACATAATAACCCGGGAGGACTATGATTTTTCCAACTAGTTAATACCGCACTTAACTTTGGATAGAACCATCGCAATCGTCCGAGGGGAAGTGCAAATAGATAGGGAGACAAGTTTTCATGGGTTTAGAATTGCTCTTTCTAGGGTAACAAACTAGATTCTTTTATTAATTTTGTTTGGAGTTTGGATCTAAGGGTCTCTAGTATGTCCTATACAGATTGATAGCATATTTTATCAATTCATATGTTCCATTTTGGAGGAGTCGTGTATTGGAAAAAAATTTAGAAAATTATTATATGAGGAAAGTATATTTTGGGGTTGAATCTTCTTTAATTACATTTATAATTTTCTTAAACGTTTTTTCTGTTTATTCATTTTGTATGCCTAGACACCATTGCAAAGTGAATAAGACATCAAATTTCTATTCTCTTTCTTCAAAAGGACGACAACAACAACAACAAGCCCTTATTCCACTAAGTGGGGTTAGCTGCATGAATCCTATTCTCCATTGTGTTCTATTGGGAGTCATATTTTCATTTAATTCTAAAAAATTATGATCATTTTTTATATAATATGCCCAAGTCTCATGAGTTCCACCTCTACGTTTCTTAACATAAGTCGAATCTAAATCATGTACTCTCCTAACCGGATCATTAGATAGTTGACGTTCACTACGACCAAACCATCTAAGATGACTCTCTCTAATACTTTCTGCCCCTGGAGTTACACCAACCCTTTAACGAATAGATTAGTTTCACTTTTTATCTCTAAATGTCAAGTCACTCATCCACCCAAGCATTCTCATCTCAGCAACACTTAATTTTATGCTTATCTTTTAAAGGCCAACATTATGCACCATAGAGCATTGCAGGTCACACAACCATCATATAAAATCCTCCTTTAAATCTAAGCAGTACTTTTCTATTACACAATAAGCCCAGTGCATTCCTCCACTTCAACCAACCAACTTGAATTCTACGAATAAGATCCCCATCAGAGTAGGTGGTGCGGCAGTAACAAAAAATGTTGGAGGGCTTGCGGTTGCAACAGAGGTTGCTGGAGGGGGTAGTGGAAGCAACAGGTTTGGATGGAGGGCTGGCGACAATAACAGGAGGTGTTGGAGGAGATGGCGGTGGCAACAGTGGAAAGATAGAGGGACGATGACAAAAACAAGGGTGCT
>JXCR01020754.1:0-12598 GCA_002079205.1 Phalaenopsis hybrid cultivar
GTCCTAAAGTCTATAAAAGTGCCAATTTAGTAGCCCTCGTTGAGGAGTTATTTAACCATATGGACAACAAATTAAATATAGCTAACTATTTTCTCAATAGAAACTTGTTCTGAAAAATTATTAAAATAAGGTGGCTAATTTACTAATATTCTCCACAAATATTATCAAGTATTTTTGGAGAGAACTTATACTAATAGCAACATATTTCATTAATATAATGTCTTTAAGAGTATTTGAAAATCATGCCCAACTCTTCTCTAATCTTTTCATAAGGCCAATGCATTTATTTTCTTCCTCAAAATTATTTGAGTGTTTAGTATTTAACACGTTCATTCTCAGCACTAACGAAAGTTGGACCCTAATTCTTTTGAGCTATCTTTATTAGATACCCTCCAAATCAAAATGCGTACATATGTTCTCCCTCACGAAGAAAAACTTACAATTCTAGGAATCTCACCTTCCATAAAAATAAACTTATTACTCCAAGCTCAAAATTCAATGAGAGGAACTTCAAGGACACCAATTTTAGGGTTGAAGCTTCTCCATCACTTGTATTGATAAAACACATTTCTCATTCTTACTAAAGCCTCGCTAGAACCATGAAATCCTTCAGCATCTTATCAACTCATCCAATCTACATAAACCTCACAAGAACCGCAAACTCCCTCACCGCCTTATCAATACTACCAACCTATGCATTAAGAGCTTTGTATTCATTCTAGGAGGAAAATGAAAGTTTAAGAATCAATGGAGTACAAATTGATGGGAATAAATTTATAAATTATGATATCAATCTATATTGACTTAAAAAAAGGGGTGAGGTCATGCATTAAATAACAATATATGATTTCATGATTTAGGATGGCTTTCACTTAGATTTTGTGTTTTTTTTTTATCTTGATATAAGATTTCAGAACCATCAAGTGAAAGAAAGTTGCAATAGAGGAAATCCAGGACTTACAAATAAAAGGTCTGTGAAGTTTTTGAACTTTCATCTAGAAAAACAATTGGTTGGATGTAAATGGATCTTTATAATCAATTATAAAGTAGATTCTGGTGTTAATAAATTTGAAGCTCAACTTCTTGTAAATGTGGGGTACATGCAATGGTATTGTAGTGGCTATCAAGATTTTCCTCTCCCACAAAGTATACATGAAGATTCCACTAAACTTAAAAATTAGAGAAACAAAATAAGACATGCAAACCAATAAATAGAGGTTAGAAACTAAATTGGGGAGTTGAGACATTTTTCCTTAACCAGGCAAAACTTAACTCTTTAGCCTAAAAAAACTCAAAATTAGAAATAATTTATTAATTTTTCATATATCATCAATAGATTATCTTAGTTCTTTCTCTTCTTAAAAAAAATAATATTTATAGAAAACTAAAAAAACCAAAATAAAAATACAAATAAATTTATCATAGAGAAATAATAAATAATTATAAGAAAATAAGTAAAATGTCTGCAAGATTTTTTTTTTTTGGGAAAAACTTTGCTTATTTAACTTCGACATGCACACAATCATTGAACAATCGTAATTGCTTATAGTGCCCCCCAACCCTGCATCTCTCTCTTGCATTGTTCCCTTCTAGAGACTTTTCTCAAAGCTCTTTCTCAACAAACCCCTCCCCCCCACCACACACACACACACACAAAATTTATCCTAAAAAAATTTAGCTCAAACATATTATAAATCATATTAAATATACCATAATATCATCCTAAAAAGGTTAATAATTTTATTATTTAATAATTTGATGTTGAATGCCTCAAAAAATTAGACATTGAGGCTTATGCCTCAATCAAAAAATGCTAAGCCCCGCATAAACCATTAAGTGATGGTTTTTTGGCACCTCATGGTTTGGTGCAGTTCAAGGCGTGTGCCTTGAATTCTTATTTAATTCATGATGCAAACTTATAAAAGTCTTATATAGTTTAAAATAATCTTTTTTGCTTGGCTTGGCTCTTCAAATCTGTTCAAAATAATGTGCAAATTTAGTACCAACTGATTAGATTATCTTAATCAAACGCTCTCCTAAAGAAAACATGTGATTTTGATCGTGTATATAGATGATACTATTTTGATTTGTGACTTCGAATTAAAGCTAACTGCATTGGGTTTCTGGCCCACTTCATTGGAAATGATAGAGCAAGAAGAAAATCGTGTTTCTGTCAATTATTTTTTTGCCACACTGTTTTATTCTATGAATGGTAGATATCATGATCATATTAAATAATTAGACACCACCAGAAGTAAGTTTCAATCCGCTTATGTCATTTGTGCATTCATGCTTTTTAATGGACATCGTGGTCTGTGTTGGTATAATTCCATTCTACTTAGATTGATCTTTATAACTCTTATGATGATGTGTGGAAATTAATCTAAATATTTATTTTACTTCGATACTCTTGATCCAGAGAAGTATAATCAGCCTTCTTAGTAAAGTTCAAAAATAATCCTTTGACTATTTACATGGGGTTATTTTAGTATCAGAGTCTATAAAAATGTCAAATTAGTCCACCACGCTTTCAATATGAGCTGAAATAAGGGGACGAGTTTAGCCTGCATTAAAAGAGTGATGACTAAATTGACAATTTCGTAGACTGAATCTAAAATGGCCCTGTGCGAAGGGTACCATTTTAATTTTAACACTTTTCTACCAGCCTTCCAAACCCATGGTTGTGCTTCTATAAAAAAGAGCCATTTACATACATAGCACACAATTTTTGTGCACTCACGTATCTCACACTTAAACTTTCATACTCACACACATATCACTCAAATCTTTGTTATCACATTAGAAATAACACTATTATCACTTCTTAAAAGTAAAATGCATCTTTTCATGCATAGGTATAAAATGCCAAAGTTCTAGGTATGTAAATATAAAAATGTTGGTGTGAGATATGTAAATGCATAAGAAATTGTGTGCTATGTAAATTTCCCAAAAATAAAAAATAAAAAATAAAATAAATTCTATATGCCAAATAGCAGTCTTCTGACTAAGAACTTTACGATCGAGCAGGTTAAGGAAACTGTTCTAGCCGACGAAAACTTCTCCCTTAATGTAAATAAATCATCTTATGAGATAGTTGCTACATATAAAAAAGAGGAGACCGGAATGGATCTGGTGATACGGCTTCCTACTTGTTACCCGTTGAAGCCTGTGGACGTTGAGTGTACGAGAAGTTTGGGAATAAGTGAAGTAAAGCAAAGGAAATGGTTGTTATCATTGACTGCATTTGTACGCAATCAGGTATATTCTGATTTTTTGGGACATTTACTTACAACCTAATTCGTATGTATTTACATATCTAACAACTAAGCTTTGCTTTTTTACATTTATACCATCCAAAAAATTTTTATCACATCAAAAATACCACTATTTTAACTTTTAAAAAGGGAAGTACACCTTCCATGCATAGATAAGGTGGCATATATGTAAAATTGAAGTTTTGGTGTTTGATATGTAAATATATTGGAATTGTGTGGTATGAATGTAAATCTTCTTTTTTAAACTATGTTTCCACTTTTCATAATTTCATTTGTTTTGCTATTGCTGTTGGGTGCATTTCATGGCTCTTTGCATTATTGCTTGCATTGAATTTTTTCTTTTTATAATAATCATTCCTGTGATGAGAAATTCCACAAGGTTAGGTTCCCTTGCTTTGATTCATTATAAAACTAAATTTCAAGTTGATATCCGATTAAGTAATTATAACGTCTTCAAGCTCAATATTGGATAATCCTGCTTATTATTGCACATGATGGTACATTTTCTTCAGTGCGTAGCTATTAGCAGTATTTGTCATTTCATTTTTATTTTTTTATTATTTTTTAGAGCGTACATACCACAATTATTATGTATTTATATAAACATTAATATTTACATGCATACTATCTTTAACATCAACAATAACGCCATCACCATATTTTTAAAGTTAAATACACATTTTCATGTATAGGTTAATTACACCAAGATGTTATGTGTGTAAATATCAGAGTTTGGGTATTAGATTTGTAAATACATAAGAGCTGTGTGGTATATATGTAAATACACTGCAGTAGAAGGCTCAAAAACTCCCTTTGAGAGCACCAAAGAGAGTGAAGGATTAACCTAACATAGACACATCACCCACACAGTATATAGAACAATAAAACAACTGCGCATATAACAACTTCCGAATTTTCATAGTTTGATCAAATATGACCTACTTAAACTTTGATTTTGATTTTTATGACAATCATAATTGAGATTTATAATCCACATTTCCACCTTTTTCGTTGATGGATTAGCTTTCACCTTTGTGAGACAATGCGAAGTTTAATCTGGTCGACTCTATATGATGCGAGAGTACGTAATAGCAAAGAAGGAATTCTATTATGTAAGGCTTATGACTTCTTCCCAATGTAGTAACACAAAAGAAAAGAGTTATATAGGGTACTGCGGTGTAATCATGTTGAGCCGAGATTGAGTTTCTCTTAGTTTGAACTTGAGCTTGATTAATTAATCGATGTAAGTTTAATTGGCTCACGGGATGACTTCTCTATTATGAAAAAGAGTGAATGATTCTGATTAAAACAATTATTGCAATAAAATGACAAAAATAAAGAATGAGCAATTGGGAGAGAAATAATAAGAAATTACATAATATAAGAAAGAAAAATAGAAATTTTAAATACTTTTAGGTGGGAGTGTGATTTTTTTACTTAGTAATTGTTGTAATAAAATGACAAAAAGAGTGAATAATTAAGGGAGTAATAATAAGAAATCGCATAATATAAGAAAGAAAATTATAATTTTTAAATATTCTTAGGGGGTAAATTATTTAATTATGAAAAATAGTGAATGATTTTGATTCAAGCAACTGCTGTAATGAATTGACAAAAAAAATGAGTAATTACGGAAGAATTAATGTGAAATTACTTGGCATAAGAAAGCAAAATATAATTTTTAAATATTTTAAATAATTTATGCTTAAAATCTTAAATTTTCATATATTTTAAATACATTTTATATTAGTATTTTTTTTTTAAAATGGGTCGGGTTACAAGCTAACTAGTCAATTTGGGGTTGGCTGAAGCTTGCTTTATTAGCTTTTCAAGTTCACCACTAACCGTATACCTAGCCGAGCCAAAACTTGTTTTTGAGTCAGCTTTACTTCATTACAACCCTACTTTTACTTTTATGGAAAGGGTAATGATTTAGGAAAATGAAATTGAGGTTACTAATTTGGAGAAAGGAGACTATAGTGTGTTCTACATAGTTTCTAGCATGATCACCTAGGTTTTCTTTAAGCATTACATGGATGCTTCTACATAATTTATTTCCAAAGCTACAAACTTATTTTATTTTATTGATTTTACTATAATATGTAATGTGCATTTACATACATTCCACCCAATTCCTACATATTTACATATCAAACACCTAAATTGTTTTGCATTTATACCGCCCAAATCTTTCATATCACAAAAAAAATATCTCTATTTTAACTTTGAATGCGTGAAATTCACCCTTTCATGCTTTGGTAAGTTGGCAGATATGTAAAAATTGAAGTTTAGGTGTTTGGCTTGCAAATACATTAAAATTTAGTGGAATGCATGTAAATCTTCCAATATATAACTACACATGTCGATACATTCATACATATAGAGTAAAATCTCAGACTAGACCTCTAAATACTTATATGGCTTCATTTTAGTTCCAAAGTCTATAAAATTATCAAATTAGTCCCCAATATTCTTTTAATGGAACCTGTAATCGCCCTCCTTCGCAACCATTCCAACCCGTATTAAAAAAACGTGAGGACTAAATTAACATGTATATACTTTGGGACTGAAATGACCCCCTCCAAATAGTTAAGCGATCATTTTAGCACCTCTCTCTCTCTCTCTCTCTCTCTCTCTCTTAGCTCTTGGTTAAGACATACTTAAGGCCTGAAGCTCTGTTTTGATTGTGCAGAATGGTGCAATTGCCGAGGCCATCCGCATATGGAAGAGCAATTTTGACAAGGAATTTGATGGAGTTGAGGAGTGCCCCATCTGTTACAGTATCATACACACCACCAACCACAGCCTTCCTCGCCTGGCTTGCAAGACCTGCAAGCACAAGTTCCATTCTGCCTGCCTCTACAAATGGTTCTCTACCTCTCACAAATCAACCTGCCCCCTGTGCCAAACTCCTTTTTGAACCCATCCCCATCAAAATGGTCTCAAGAACGTTTGATGTGCTTCGAGATGAGTGCCATACATCGATCTCAAAGCAGATCTACGGATTCTGAGTCGGAACATGTTTTTTTTTTCCCCCCCTATTTTTCTTCCTTGGATATTTGTATATAGATCTTAACAAAAGCTTTTGATAATGTGAACTATATGTTTCTGTAATACTGATTAAAATTGATGAATTTTTCTGAAATTTTTATGGGGGTGTTTGCCTACATACCGCCCGTTTTCTATGTATTTACATATCCAGTATTTGAGATTTACTTTTTTACATTTGTATCATTCAAATCTTTCATACCATATCGGAAATATCGATATTTTGACTTTTGAAAGGTGAAATATACTTTTTTTATGCAAAGGTGAGATGATATATATGTAAAATATGTTGGAATTAAGTGGTATGTTTGCAAATCTTCCAATTTTTATTGAGTGGTTCATGGTATGCATCTTTGATATGTATCTTTGTGGTTATTAATGGTGGGTTTAAATGATTCTTTTTCTTTTATGTGATTTTATGAGAAGTTTGTTCTTTATGCTTTATGCACATTTACTCCATGATGATATAAAATAATTGCAAAAATAGGAGTTTTAAATAATCAATAATAACAGTATGATTATTTTGTTATCTTATTTTTTTTATTATTATTTAAAAAGGAATGGCCAGAGGTTATTATACGAGCCTCCAGCCACACTTAATGTGCCTAACAATTTGTGTGCCACTTTCTTAAGGTCAAGCTGTGTCAGAGGGGATCCGAACTCCCAATCAGAGAGTTTTTATACTGTAGATGCCAACCAACAGGCCGGGTACATGGCACAAGCTGGTCATTTGAACACAATCAAACAAACTATTATTTATACTTAACTTGTTTATAATCTGAGCTTAAAAAATTTATGTGTGTTCGACTCGTTTAATGAATGCTTCAAACATGTGCTAGTTAATTAGGTAAATATCAACATGTTGGTGAAATCTTCATTTAATGAGTCAAACACATTGCCATGTGTTTTGATATATTATAGATTTCACCTTTTCTTCATTTACCATTCATACGTTGTCATATGTTTATGAAGTCTTAAGTTTAGAATATTAAAGGTCTTGTTTTTAATTCAAAATAAAAAGAGGCCATTTACATACAAATCCCTCAATTCTTATATATTTATATATCTAGCACTTAAACTTTCACTCATGTAAACTTTACTTTTTACATTAATGTCACCCAAACTTATTATATCACATGAAAAAATATTACTATTGTAAAATGAGATGTCTTTTCATGCATAAGGAAAGTAGTGCTATGTATGTAGAAGTTTGAAGTTTTAGATGTGTAAGTATATAGATGTTAAGTGGTATGAATATAATTTTTTGTTTATATTTGTAACATTTAGGTCTTGCTTATTATATTAAGAAAATGACTTTTATTAACCTTTTTTTAAAAATACATCTTTCAAGCATAAGAAAAATGATTAACTATGCAAATAGATAAGAATTATATGATTTGTAACTAGACCTTAACAAAAAGGGACATTTACTTATATATTGCATAATTCTTTTATATATATATATATAACACCTAAACTTTTATATTTACATACATAACATCAGAAAGATCAGAAATGCATTTTCACACATATATATATTTAATATCAATACGTTATAAATAAAAGTAATAAATTTTTGGTGTGATACAACATCAAGAAATTTTCACCAACCAGCATGGCTCTAGAAGCATTGCACAAACATTGACCAATCCAAGCCAAATCATGCATAGAATGAACTGTTAAACCATTTTTAAAACCTTCTGGTGTCCAACTGGAACCTCAAGCTTATGGCTAAATCAAGCATCTTGACAAGACAAATTCAATAAGGCCAAGATCACTCAACTTTTCACAGAACGTCGTTTAGTCAAGGGAACCTCTCTAGGGCATCTGATGGAGTGGTTAAAATATTTTATTTGTTGGGAGGCCTCTTCCAAACTCTATAATTAGAGCCCTATCTCCTCAAGAGAGAAGGGGGACCTAACCTTAACCTAAAGAAGGACCGGGAGAAGAAGAATCTGAATTACGACAGTTGCGATGAAATCTCGACATACATTATGAATTAAGAAAAGCATCAAACGATTCGACAACGCAACCTGAAGATGGTGTAATGGAATGACCTCGAAAATAGTGCAACAACGCATCCCAAAGATGATGTAACGACGCCACTCCAAAGATAATACAACAACGCGCCCCAAAGACTGTTTAACAATACCCCAAAGACACTGCAATAAACCCAAATGATGGTGCGAGAACGCATCCAAAATATAGTGTAACGATGCCACCTCAAAGACAGTGAAATAATGCATCTCGAAGATGGTGCGGCAACGTACCCTAAAAACTATGTAACACCCAAAGTTGGTGTAGGAATACACCTTGAAGGTGATGTAAAGTTGTCACCCCGAAGATGGTTCAACAATACACCCCGAAGATTGTATAACAACACACCACAAGGATGATACACTGAAGCACCCGAAGGCATTTTAACAACGAATCCTGAAGACAGTGTAAAATACCACCCAAAGATAGTGCAGGAATGCACCTCGAAGACGGTACATCGACACATCCCGAAGATGAGTGTAACAATGCACACAGAGTAGTGTAACTTCCAGTAATGACCCAGTTTACCAACTATGACCTATGTGACTCACAACTCACATAGCTCCTAACTTTGACTTACGTGGCTTACGAACTTTATTATAGCTCCCGACTCCGCCCCCAATGGCCGCCTACACATGTGATCACAACTCACTACTACGGCCTATGTGGCTCAATGCTCATGCAACTCCCAACTCTGGTCCTTGGAGCCTAAGAATGTCAGCACAACTCACTACAATAGCTTCTGTGATCATCTACGACCTATGTGGCTCATAGCTCATACAACTCCCGACTCTAGTGTCTGCGGTTCATGGATGTCATCTCGACACACCACTACATTCTATATGATCAAGTACGACCTATGTGGATTATAACTAGTGGAGCTTTTGACTCTGATACAATTTACCACTATGATTTACGTAACCAATTACAACCTACATGGCTCACGACTCCCATAATTCCCTACCACGACCTTTATGGCCAACTGATGCTTCTGAAGCAATCATATATGGCCTACATATTCAATTACTTCCATGACATTCAACTATATTCTCTATGACAAGATGACGCTACAGCCACCTTCCATAACATTCATGACGAGCTACTACTTTCATATTCATCAACTATAGTCTTAGCGGCAAGTTATAGATATTATTATTGAACTACCGCTATATATCAACTTTATAACTCTATCTTCCCTAATTCTGGAGAAAAGTGGATCATAATAGATTATTTCAATTAGGGCATGCCACATGAATTTTTCCCCTTTTTAGAGTTTTCAACGTAAAAATTGAGGTGTCTCCTCCTAGTTAATTCTCTTTTTATTCGTGTGTGTGCTAGATCTTCGTTCAGCGTTAAGACGATAATTTATACTAGGCCGTTGCGAACCTTCCAATACAACAATAGTTTTTGTGTCATCTGTAGGAAGTGAAGTTCCGCTTTACATCTTCTTCAAGTCCGCAACATCAAGTCTCTGCTTTGTTTCCCAATGATATGCATAATCCAACTAACAAATGAATCTCTTTTGCACCTTTAAAGCATTCTTTGGTATGAAAGGCAGCATTCATTGTTGTCTTAAAAGATCATTCATGTCAACATTCCAGGCACGAATGAAATGCGGTAGTCTTCTCGCATCTCATTCTGACATCAAGTCTGAAAACTACTTGTCGTATGGGTGGCAACCTTCACTATAGTCTTGAAAGGTGATTCACATTAACGTCTCGTGCACAACTGTGGTAGGGTAGTCATCCTACGCCTCATTCAATCATCAATTATTTGAAAAAAGCTACTAGACTGAGAGGCACCTTCATGGCGAAGAGCGCTTCCTCAGAGCCCCCTCATCATACTGAGTTTTTTTTTTCTAACTAGATTAGACAAACGTTCTCTTCAAGGTTTGATGCATGAACTACTTTATAAGCTAGCATTAAAAACACCCCTATTGGGGGACAAGAAATTTAAAAACAACTAGCAAATTTCCAAACATCATTCTTTAGTATGGTTGTAACTATATTTTCAAGAAAGTCATTGGTCCTTTTTGACCGTGCACAGTCTTGAGAAATGTAGAACATTTTCTAACATCTCATTATGGAATTAATTGATCCTAGGGAGATTCATTATGACTTCTTTCATCACATGTTATAGTTATTAAGTAGAAGCTTTGACTAGCAACCTCATATATGTCAAAAGTTCTTGGTAGATTTGATATGACTATGTCCATCACAGGTTAATGTCGTTGAGCTGATGCTCTAGTTATGCAACCTAAGATGAGTCTTGGGGTTCTATATGACCCATAGCTCATGCAACTCATGATTCCGACCTCAACGACTTGCTAATATCATCGTAGCTTACCACTACCACCTAGGTGACCAAATATGACCTGTGTGGATCACACTCGTGCAACTCCTGACTCTAGTCTTTGCTGCCTATTGGCGTCGTCATAACTCACAACTACAATCTACGTGACCAACTATAACTTAAGTGGCTTACAGCTCGTGCTGCACCTGACTCCGGTGTCTATAGCCTACAAATGTCATCATAATTTATCACTATGACCCTATGACCAATTATGACTTACGTGGCTCGCGGCTCCCGCAACTCCTTACTACGACCATTGTGGCCAACTGACACTCTCGAAGCAACAACTTATGACATACATAGCCAACTACTGCTACGACATTCAACTACAATATCTACGACAAACTGACACTACAATCATCATCTACAATATTCTTGATTGGCTACTACTTTTGTGGCAATCAAAAATGATTTTAGTGGCCCATTATAGTTATTATTGCTAAATTATCACTCTATATTAACTTTATAACTATTCCTTAATTTTAGAGAAGAGTGGATCTGCTTACTCCCAATTATGTAGAGAACTATTTCAACTGACCACTCATGTTTTCTCACTTTCTATAATTTTCATATAAAATTAAGGTGTCTCCACCACTTTCGTTTTACATGTACATTGAATGTTCGTTGAACACTAACATCTTAGGTTTTTTTTAAGAGCATGGTAGAGTGTAGTTCTAATAGTAAGAACACCAGTGAAACACGATACATCTATTTGTGACAGGAATGTCGTCAGACGTGCTTCGAATATAACAGTATTTTATATTGTTCTTTCTCTGAAGTTACTTTTAATTTTGATGGTCATTTCACTCACAATTATATGAGATGTCTACTTTGATTTTGTAACATTCAACCTGAATATTTGATTTAAAGTATAAAATGTGCTAGTAAGAGCAATTCATTATAAATAACAATATAGCATAGGGGTAGAAAAGTTATTTGTTCGGAAACAACTACAACTCGTCTATTTCAAAACTGTAGAAAACAAACACTGTTAGTTTATGTGCATTAGCTTCCTGTCACAGCTGTCGTGCAACATGCCTCAGACAGACACTTAAATTATTAGTCTACTGTAGGGATGTAAACGAGTCGAACACGAGCTCATCTCGTGTTAAGCTAGTTAAAATATATCAATGTTCGTGTTTGATTCGTTTGCTTAGTGAGCCAAACACGAGCTGTTTACGAATAAAATAGTTTTGACAACCCCAGTCATGCAATCGTGTGATGTTAAGAGTTGGGCGAGATTTAAATCTTATTATTTATACTAAAACATCATTTAAATATACTTTAATATATTTTTATTTTTATTTTAATTAATATTTTTGATTGATTATAAAATTTTGCAGCCTTTTAGTCAATTAAATCATCTAAAAGTGTTACACATCAATATTATATAAGAATTATGAGTGTCTAACTTATTAAATGAGGTGAACACCAAGAACCCCCCTTGTCAAGTCGACCGCCGCCGTCGAGGTTTTAAATATGTGCGTGTATGTGCTCCAGTTCGATCCTAAGAGATACGTATGCGAAGCTCGCTGGAGAAAGACAGACGGAAAGTTCATGGAAGCTTCAGTCCCACGCACTCTCCTCAGTATAATAATATATCTGCGTCCTGAAAACGATGTTCAGAAGAAAAACAGAAAAAAGCAAGTCTCAATCCTTGTCGCCATGGTCGCTCCACTACCCCCCTTCAAATGCCCACAATTTTTTTCCACCTCCAAAAACCCTACTATTCTCAGGTTTCTCCAGCCATGGCTTCTCTCTCTGGCTCTTCCCTTGTTCGCCTCTCATCTGGAAATGGAAGAAGGCGAGGCCACGGCTTCGGAGAAGCTCGTACTGCTCACCTCGAGAGCTCTGCTTCTTTTCCGAGCCGTCCGTATCGATGTCCG